>JAODUK010029753.1:0-23211 GCA_027564635.1 Typhlichthys eigenmanni
TGATACAGGGGGAGGGGTAGAGAACAGTGTGAGTCTATGTGGGATACAGGGGGAGGGGTATAGAACAGTGTGAGTCTGTGTGATACAGGGGGAGGGGTATAGAACAGTGTGAGTCTATGTGTGATACAGGGGAGGGGTAGAGAACAGTGTGAGTCTATGTGTGATACAGGGGAGGGGTAGAGAACAGTGTGAGTCTATTTGTGCTACAGGGGGAGGGGTAGAGAACAGTGAGTCAAGTCAATGGGGAGGTCCACAGATTTACCAAAAAACATTATTCTCTCTGGGGTTGTTAATGAGTATTTGCAGTATATTACATTCATTAATACGTACATGAGCATGAGGCCATGGCATTTCTGCACTAGTCTCTGTGGTAAACTGACTTAGTTTCAGGGCAGGGGTTCTGATAGTAACCTGTTTGTGTCCGTAGTAGGCAGCAATGTGTAGAGGAGTGAAGAACACTGCGTCCTGGACATTGACGTAAGCTCCGTGCTGCAGCAGAAGGTCCACCGCCTGGAGAACACTTAAGGTTAGATTTAAAGGTCCTATATACAATATTATATAGCAAGGCGCAGAGTAGCGCTGTTCTTCATTGTGACAGTTGACCCAGGCAGCCAATCTTTGTGTGATCAGGGCTTTATCAATGCTCTTTTGAAGCTGTCGCGCCTTTAGCAACGTGTCTTGGTGTGTGTGGCCCATGAAGAATTTGTTTTGGTCTGTGATGGCCCTCTACAGCGACATCAAGTGGCAGACGAGTTACATATTTTTAGGTTCGATAATGTTATTGCACCCTCTGTTGGGGATCTTAGAATCAGCACCGTGTTGCAGTGAAATGATTGACACGTGACATTATGAGAGCCAACGTTAACTCTGCACACCATAGCGGCAAAAGTCCATCGGTTGCAAGGTTGGCAGCTTCCTGTACAAATAAAAATACAACTGAACCATGGTTGTCGACGGCAACGGGAGCGAGACAGTGCGAGCGCTGACCTCTCGGTGGCCGGCCACGGCGGCGATGTGGAGGGTGGTGAGGGCGCCGTAGCCCGCCTGCTGGAGGTCCGCACCGCCGTGGAGCAATGCCGTCAGCAGCTCGCTGTTGTCCTGGACGACGGAGAGCAGAGCAGTTAATGGCTACAATCAGGCTCAAAGCGTTTCCATGGAAACTAGTATGGTTAAGTACAAATGGGTCAGTGGCTACTAGTAAGCCAACAGCTAAGGCTCTGCAATGGACCACCAGGGGGCGCATACCAGTTAAGCCCCAGACACACAAAGCGATTTTCTCATCGCCCATCACTTTGTAACTGAAAACTGGTTGTTTGTTTACATTCCAGGTTTTGGTTGCCTAGGTAGCCCCCTTGTATACGTGTATTTCCCCACCCAAAATATGCATCTGTCAGTCAACGATATCCTTAGCTCCTATTGGTATTTGCTGAATATCACTGATGTTCCTTCTCTTGTCGCTACACCGCTGCTAGTCTTTTTTTAGTGTGTCTGGGACTTTACAGTAGCCTACAGTTGAAGTCCAGTCCACGGCATTTCCATGGTGACTAATTGTAAGCACATTTGTCAATGACTGACTATTAGACAGCAGTCACCGTTATCAGGATATAGTACATATACATACAGTACATACTTCACACCGCACATCGCAGTAGACAGCCCATTAAATGTAGTCTATATGATATTTTAAACATTAATATAGCAGCAAACATCAAATTTCCTTGAGCAAGACACCTAACCCTACGGTGGTCAGGTGTCTCCTTGCACGGCTGACATCTCCATCAGTATATGAATGTGTGTGTGAATGAGTGAATGTGAGTCAAATCATGCAATGCGCTTTGGCTAAAAGCGCAGTCCAATTACCATTTACATATACTGCAGAAAACCATTCAAAACAACATTTTCACTCCACCATGCAATATGAGGTAGTATGGTTTTCGTCTTGCCGACCCATCCCGGAAGATGTGGAATTACAAAAGCATGGACTACGGTCAAATGAAGACGTCTTCTTCTCACCTTATAGGCAGCCAGATGGAGGGCAGTGAACCCATTCCTGCTGAGCCTGGAGGGATGGAGGCCTTTAAGCAGCAGGGTCCGGACATGTGATTTGCTTCCTGCTCAGAGCAAAACAAGACATTTAAAGTGTAACTACACCCCAGCGCTGAGCCTGACTCCACCTTTAAAGTGTAGCTGCACCCCAGCTCTGAGCCTGACCCCACCTTTAAAGTGTAACTGCACCCCAGCTCTGAGCATGACTACACCTTTAAAGTGTAACATCACCCTAGCTCTGAGCATGAGTACACCTTTAAAGTGTAACATCACCCCAGCTCTGAGCCTGACTCCACCCACTACAACTTAACACAATTTAGGGTGCAGTTACACTTTAATTAATAGAGCTGCCTGCGAAATGGTATGTAAATATAGGGAACGTACGTCTTCAACAGGATGCCCGGGACCCCTAGGGGGTCCTCAGAGGTACTGCAAGGGGTCCTCCACCTTATTTGATCCCAAATGTATTTTTTAGCATTTAACATAAATACAGCCTGTCCTATAAATATATAAATCTGTTTTAATGGTGTTGTTAGTGGCCTACTTTTGTACATGGCAGTCAGTGATGTTGGAGATAGATTATTGACATTTGAATTCCATCAACTCAAAAACACCTCTCCTTTCAAGCAGAGCCATGGAAAGACAGAGTTGCACCAACGGAAGTTCTACATTTCTGCCACCTACTGTGTAGATTTGCACGCATGCGCTTTTTAACACAGTTGGTCAGTCAGTCAGTCAGTCATGGACTAAATAAGCGACATCCGCTCATGTTGGCCGGCCCCGCTACACGCGGTCAGGCAAAAAAAAAAAGTTGTATCATCTAACAATTGCTGACTACACCTTTAAGGCACCATCAAGAAAGACATGCTTTAGTGAACATCCTTCATACAACCTAATAAAGAAAACCACTTGCTAGCTACGGCATAGATCATATGATCTCTGCCGGTGTAATATTTGGTAAGGGGCTATAAATAGAAGGCTATATCCCTGACCACCCCCCCCCCCCCTCTCCATACACACACGCATACCTCCACACACACAGCAGAGGTGCAAGAGGGACAGTCCCTTCTCCGTCCTGTAGCTCAGGTTCACCTTCTGAAATGCCTCGTCGGAGCTGAGCCGTTTATTGGAGAAGACAGTTAGTAGCTTTGATCTGTTTGGCTCGTCTACATGTCTGAACACTAACACAAGTCATGTTTACTGGACTGCTAAAGAAACTGTAGACTGAGATTGTTTTAAAGTTACACTCCTGAATCGTATTGTTATAGTTTTCCCCCAGTGGGTGTGTGATGTTGGGTAGGGGGGGTTAGAGAATCGTGTGGGCCAATGAGAGGTGAGGGGAGGGGTAGAGAGCCGTGTGGGCCAATGGGAGCTGTAAGGGGAAGAGCAGAGACGGACTTATGTCTGGGAAAGGCATCCTCTCTCAACCGAGTCTCAAACCAAAAATACTTCTAAAAGGCACTTCTCATACACACACAAAAGGCAATTCCAGACTTGAATCGAGTAGTGTCCCTTTAAAACAAAAATATCTCTCTTAACCCGAAAGCGCGTTCGAGGTCCACCAGCTGGCTCTCTGTGACGCGCAGGTCGTCCTCCAACCGTTCCACGATCACAGCGTATGATTCGCTCACCTTTTTCTTCCACTCGTCTTCTTGACACACACATTAACATTAAAACAATAATGTCATCTGTACATTGTGATTCAATTATCATTTTTAATTGCATTTCACATGTGAATACTGTATACAGTAGATACTGAATGTAGTCCTATAGCTATCATTTGGTATATTTTCTTGTTACTTGTTATCTGCGATACTGTACAACAAAAGACAATAAAATATAATAATAAAATATGCAAATAAATGACATTTTTAAGGCCGTTTGCTAAGAAGGCACATTGGCCACGGCATGCAATAACACTGGATGTTAACTCTAATACTTTTTTTTTATAGCAGGCACATCAACGCTATGTTACCTGTACATGTTTGAGTTGGTCTTGATTTGTAATTTCCCATTTAGATCTTCCTATTGTGTATGTGTGTACGTGCAGTGTGAAGTCACCCAGACAAGAGTTGTAGAACAATCGCTCCCTTGACCACAACTGCATCAGGCCAGATAAAGGGCGGGGAGATCAGAACTAAGGGCTAAAAATAAATATCTCCAGTGAAATGCCTCGCAACTATGACAACTGATCTCCTTTTCAATGTCTGTGTGTGTGTGTGTGTGTGTGTGTGTGTGTTTGTGTGTCTCAGTAAACCCCACGGTTGATGAAACAGCAGGTGTTGGCTAGAGATCAAGATGGTCTCGCGAGCTTCAGTTTAATTTCGCCGTGAGAATCAGTCTGAAAAGCCTCGGAATCATTTTGAATGTGTCCGAGTAACAACTGAACTTTCAAATCAGTTCGATAATGTTTGTAACGTGTCAATCAGTGACTCGTGTTGATAGCTATAGTGGTTTAGGTGTGCCGACAGCGAAAACGACCAGACGGTTCAACCAATCAATTGCCAAGTTTTCTTTTTTTAAGTACCTGCCCTTTTAAAAACAGTTTAAATGTATGGCTCCCCAGACAACAATCCATCTGGCATGTCAGGTTATGTGTTGGCTGCCTTACTGTCATTAGGCATTAAAGCTAGAGTAGATGATGATTCGCTGATCACACAGCACGTTCTGCACTTACGTCAATGTCCTATACAGGATACGGACTGGAACATAACGTAAAGGAGCTCTCCTCAATCCTGTCAGGGCACCCGCACAACAAAGTACGTTGTCACTCACTTATTAAGGCTTCCGCTACATTTAAGGTGATCATTACATTAGTGAATACACTTCACACAATTCACCTCCATGTGAAATGTAAAGGTTTTCCACAATTTGTCAAGATGTTGTTCTCATTGTTTAGAATTGGCAAAAAAACACAAAACAACAAAAACGCATTCTACAGGCTTGCCGTGGCAACAAAGCGTCAGTGGGTACGCCTCGACCGCACAATGTCATCATAGAGTCCCCTTCTAAACGCGAGCATCTCCCTCAGGTCTTTGCGCTGCAATGCGTCCCGCATGGAGATCATCGCGGTTCCTTGGGGCAGGGTGTGCGGTGGGCCGCCCAGGAGGGCCCGGACCATCCCTAGGGACGCGGAGAAGGAGCTCGTCCGGTCGGCGCACACGGGGAACACGCGAGCGCTCCACAAGCTGCACTCGGACCCGTCGACGGAGAACCCGAGGACTCCGTTACCCAGATTCCAGCGGGGCAGGCAGTCCGGCAGGGCGAGCCCGAGAAGCTCCAGCGCGCGCGTATCCGACGACGACGCCGACACCACGCTCCGCTTCACGTCGTCGCCGGTGCCGAAGAAGACGGTGACGTAGCCGGCGGCGTGCGCCCCCCGGTGGCGACGCACGCACAGCGAGTGCATGAGGACCCCGGCAGGCACCGAGAGCCCTGGGCTCACCCAGCAGCCGCTGAGCACGGAGCCCCGGCCCACGGTCGCCCCTGCCTCCAGCCGGCAGTACTCCACCACCGTGCTGGGGCTCACGGAGCAGCCGGGGCCCAGGACGCTGTGCATGACACAGCTGACGGAAGAGCTCGGGGCAGGGCTCCCGGCAGGGTTCTTCATAGGGATCTCGGCAGGTTTCTCAGCAGAGTTCTGGGCAGGGTTCTGTTTACAGCTCCAGGCAGGGATCGTAGGGTTCTCGGCAGGGCACTGGGCAAGGCTCTCTCCGCCGCCGTGGTCAAGAGACACGCTGAAGGCGGAGGAGAGCAGGCCCAGCTCGCGTCTCGCCGCGGCGTCGGCCGCCGTGAGGTGGCGGAGATACTCCGGCACGGTGCCGATGTGGTAGAACCTGGAGTGGTCGAGCAGGACCACGGTGAGCGGGGTGCCCCGGAGGCGGGCAAAGATCTCCCGGCGGACCTCCGCTGCACGCCCGCCCCCTTCTTGGTCGGCGTGAGCCGCGGTGGCACCGGGCCCTAGCGCACGCAGGAAGTCCCCGTAGGCGTCGACCTCGCAGTCCAGAGGCCCGATGGCGTCCAGCAGGCCCACGAGAGTCATGGCGGTGGCGTGGTCCACGTAGTACGCGCTGTCCGTATAGACAAACTCTTCGCCCCTGGGCCTCCTGCAGACGGCGCCATGGGCGCGCATCTCCGCCACGCTCGGCTTGTGCAGGAAGTGGTGGCAGGGGACGTTCACCGCCGCCTCGGTAGAGCCGGCCGCCGTCGCCGCGGGAGATGCCGGCTCCAGCACGAACACGCCGTGGCCGGTTCCGACGGAGAGCGGCGACGGGTGCGCCAGGGCGGTGAAGCCCGGCTTGTCGAAGCGGACGCCGCCGTCGCCCGCAGAGTAGACCTCGATGTCGTCCGCGCACGTCACCAGCACGCCGGGCGCCATGCGGCCGGGGAAGTCCACGTACGCGGCCAGCTTGAGCTCCAGCATCTGATACAGGGGCTCGCCGAGAGGCATGGCGGCGAAGATCTTGCCAAGAGCGCTGGCGTTGGGTAGCCGCTGGCTGAACCCTCCTGTTGTCAGAGCGGTTAAAGGTGAAGTCAGTCATTATGAAGAAAGCTCCTTGATAACTAGTCGTTTCTTTAAATCATTCTTTCCCCAGCATTAAAGCGATGCTGGGGAAAGACTGTTGATAAAACTATCAAAACACAAACACCTCTTCCTTCAACTCCATAGGGTGCTCCAACAGAAGCTCCCACACAACCCCCCCTCACCCATTTGACAAGCATTGCCAAAACAGAATGTGCAGCTAGCCCACGGGGAGTAGGTAATTCCTGGATTTGACATAAAGCATATTATCTTACAACCGCTGACTCTACCTTTTAAAATGTATAACGCTTCAATGGTGTTAAGTAGTATAAAGACATCCATTTCAAATGTAAAACAAAAACATATATTTGAGGTTCGTTAAAGGTTGCAATTTCTTTCTGTTTATGTGTAGGCTACAACCTTGGAATTAAGTTACATGTTGTTGAGTATATTAATAAAACCATAATAATATATATTTCATTTTAAATGTAAAAAAGGTGGAATCAGCGATATGATTTCTGTCAAATGTGAACGAATCTCCTCGCAGTCCGCTAGCTGACGGTTCTTTGTGTTCTTATAATAACCTGTTTCCACACACACTGACTGTGTAAAAGGGGAATAAGATTTTTCTCCAGCATCTCTGATTTCATCTTTACGTCACAGCCTTTTGTTAGAAAAACGATAATCATACACATTAGCTGGTATAGTAGGCTCTAACGTGTATTATACCCAGAGAAAAACAAATGCTCGAATTTGTTATAAAACAGTGAATAAAATCCCCAAACCTGCATGAATGAGGATGACCCTGATTTCGCTCAGTCTTTTCCCGTATATCTTATCCAGCTGTTGTAATGCATACATGGAGGAGCCTCCGTTCCCTTTGAAAATAGGTTCAAAATGACCCCTTGACAATAGAAAGCTGTCAGACTACAAATGCGTATTTCAATGGATTGTCAAACTCGCCTATTTTGGGTCCAGGTGGATCTGAGAAAATCTTATAAGTAACTCCAAGGGGTAGCTCTTTTCTGTAAATTTTCTCAGCGATCTGCAGCTCAAATGATTCTTTCTGGTTCTCATCTGCAGCAGTCACGACAACTACATTCCAGAATTCCCGAGGTTGCACTACTTCACCTAAAACAAAACAACAGCAAGTGAATTCAAACATCTGACGAGCTGTGGGAAATGCGGAACAAGCAAACTAGACATTAACTGAAACACCACCCAACACAACAAACCCACCACGTAAAGAATTGAATTTCTTGATCCGTTCTCTTGTTGCACATTGCAGTTTATTTATTTCTTGTTCATTCATTATTTTGAGCAAATATTATTGCAGCAAGTGTACCGCACTCGTTAACTCAACACTTCCGGGTTATACCACGTGGTAAAGTGTTTACATTTTGGGCCAATGGGAAGCACAATAGAAAATACACTCCAGACGCTCTAGGGTGCGTTCAGTGGACTGAACGTTCGGGACGTTGAACTTTATCACTAAACAACGCGTTTCATCGAAACAACGACATTGAACTACTTTCTAAGACGTTTGCTGCCTTTATTAATTGTATTTTATTTTTTACAAATAACAATACAATTATTCAGACATTGCATCTAGACAATACACATACATTACAAAATAGCTTTAAATGCAATACAAAGAAAACAATATATATAATATAAAATAAAATAAAATAAAATTAAATTAAATTAAAGATACACTATTACCACACTTTCTTCATATATTTGTAAAGTGTGTGAGGCTCATTTTTTAATTTTTAATTTGATTTCTTTTTTGCATTTTCAAGGACTCAATTAACAAATTAAGTTCCACCAAAAACAACTGGTTTCTCTTTGTGAATATGAAACATTTTGCTGCCTTTAATGGGTGTGGCGAGTGTTGCTCAGTGACATGTAGGAAGTTAGCAGGATATTTTCCTTGGTGTTTTATCAAAATCCCTATTTTGTACAGTATCAGTACCAAATTTCGCATTTTTACCATTATAATAATGAACAAGGAGCATGGGGGGCGTTACAGGCGGAGAGAGGTACTGCAGTGATGGCGATGGCCAGAGACAGCACAGCAGTGTTCAAATATGCTCGAGAAAAGCTATGGGTGACGCCACGAAGGGTTTGTCCGTGTCTGTGTGTTTTCATTCAAAGGATTATTCACATATTATTATACTATATACCGCTCACAATGCACATTAAACGTTGCAAACGTTTTTGAGGAAAGGTGTCTCAATAAAAAGAAAAATCACTAAACGTAGCAAACATTCAGTCCACTGAACGGACCCTGTACCCCACACACCTGATCCTAGTAAATGATCTGCCTGTTTACTTACATGTAAGCAGGGCAAACAATGAATGATCATTCATGCAAATAACATTAAATGGACTGGCAGAATGTAAGTTTTATTCTGTACCAATCGCATTCATAGATTTCAGCAGGGGAATCATACATTTTATTGTGATATCGACTGGTAGCCTACATTATGTTAAAGACAGTGTGGTAGATTTATAATGATACAACTTGTGTTTTGAACTCATTATCGCTCTATCTGGGCTTTTTCAGTTTAGGCAAACATTACATTACACCACCATTGTTTTCTAACTGGGCGTGAACTGAGCGTCCACCCTCTTGTGGTCAAAACACAAAGTGCTACTTGTCTGACTCCTGTTCAATTGGGCCAGTGGACAGCACTGGGGACAATTGATGAGGAGGAGGAGGAAGAGGAAGAAAAAGAGGAGGAGGAGGAGAAGGAGAGCATTGAGGAAGGGGCACAAGCTGAATGGGCGTCCGGCCTAACGGTAGAAGAGGGGGATGGTGAAGGGGGCGGCCCTGATGAACAGCCCAGGGTGATGAGACCGAGGCGGCTGTCCCGGTCCTTTAACACCAGCGGGCTGTCCCTGGAGCTGTCTGCCTGCGCTGCCCCAGGGAGACAAAAGAAGCGCTCCTCTGGCGTGCTGTTAGACGACAGCCCTGATTGGAAGTTAAGGTCAGAGTACGTGAGGTTCAGTGGAGATCATCTGAAGAAGAAGGTCATTATCATCTCTTAACATCCTACAATGTTGCTAACTGATTTAAGAATAACCTACATCAGTGTAATAGTATCAATGTGAATGAGCCTACATGTAATTTAAGCCTGCTTTTGTCATCTTTAAGTTATTTGACAAAGAAAAACAACCAGGCAAACCGCACAAGTCAATTAGGCCTACAACAAAGAGACTGAAGGCAGCTGTGAGTATCATGATAGTCTCCATCATCACTATTTTGGTAGGACATTGTGTCAAAATGTACTTCTTGTAGGAGGCACCCTTCCCTCGCTGGTTAAAGGACCTGATGGTTAACATTGAGGAAGCAACTACACATGAGCTTCTTATTGAGTGACCCTGCTTTCCATTGCCTTCAAAGCCTGGGAAAAGGCCATACATCTTACTCAGAAAAGTGCAAAAAAATACATATTGGAAATTTCAGGTGAGATTTTACTGATTTAAGTCACTCAGGGTTCTTAAAATACATTGAAAAAAAATATATACTTGTAACGTTAATCTATGCATTGTATGTATGTACAGGGTTGGGGAGTAACTGATTACATGTAACAACGTACAAAAAAAAACACTAATCCATTACATTACCTGCAAAAACTTATTTAAAAAAAATCAGACTACTACAAATTTTACATGCATGTTTGCAGAAGAAAAATGCATTAATTTCATTGCTGCAGTCAATCATTATCTTAAAAATAAATAGTCCTACTTCCCTAGACCAGATATCTTCAACACTTCTCAAATGTAGGATCCCTTGGCTGATAGGGAGTCCCTGTTCTGTCTTTCTATCACATATCGTATCAAATATTTTGGGTCAACAATGTAAAGGGTGCCCTATGTGCCATTTAGTAATGGTGTAGCCTTCTGTACACAATGCTAAGCCGTTCAAATAATTGACAGATTCAGATATTTATAGCTAAATTGTACTTAAGTTAATATAGTGAATATTTTCAGAAATATTATTGGGCTCAAATAATTTGTAGGACCCACTGCAGTACCTCTGGGGACCCCCAAGGGGTCCCGAATCCCCTGTTGAAGACCTCTGCCCTAACATACATGGTCACATGAATACAAAGATATGGCACACCAACGTAATTTGTTTTGGATGAAGTTTCAAAGGCCAGTTTTTTGGGTGGGAGAAGTAATGCAAACATAACAGAAAGTAATCAGATTATGTTGATAAATTTAGGCAATACAATAATTGCATTACTGATTATAATTGTATGACTAGTAACTAACATTCATGTTTTGTTTTAATGAACAGATGGCACCATATTAAAATGCATTTAGCTTGAAAAGTGCACTGGGATGTACACCTGGAATGTCCATTTAAAAACCCAGTTTGTTGTTTGGTAGATATGATTACATGTTCAGTGATTTGTGTTCAATGCTAATTAAAGTTGCAAGCAGAATGTTTTTCATTTGTTTGATGCAACTTGAATGTCAATATTAAAGTGTGTATCTCAACTTTGAAACTTAATTGGCTGTGACCATGAATGGCCATAACTGGCTGAGATAAACTCCCAGAATGCAATTATTGTACGTTATTAAATGTTACCAGGAGAGCAGCCAACTACAAGCTAAAGTCTACAATTTACGTTTCATGTAGACATAATAATCTGATATCATACTTACAATGCATTCTAAAACCATTATTATAGTTTTCCAGTGCATTAGTTACAAGATGTGGATATCTTATGTTTGTGTGTAAGAAAGGAAAGAATCTCAAACATGCAGGAGGTGAAACGGCTCACTGACATAATCCACTCCTGGTGTATTGTTTACTTCATAGAGGCAGCTTGTCACTTGTCAGGGGAACGCCCTCCAAGGGGGCGTTGCCCTGATCACGTGACGTCACGTGAAAAATATGAATAGTTGGACACAAATTGGGTCAGAGGCTTCATGCTCTTTAAACAGTTTTATCACACCATTAAAGATGCAGTCAGCGATGCTGGAGAAAGGTTGATCTAACCTCTCCCTTCGATGCCATAGGGATGCTCCCTCAAATTGGACACACATTCTTATATTAGTAAAGTTCTATGCACGCATTTTCAAGGCTGGAATAGTGTTGTGTGGAGTGGTCTCCACCACTTACAGAGCCAGGGCAGTGTAGCAACACCAGATTATTTTTACACAGGACCGTGAGATATTTGCACAATTTGACTAAGAAAAAAAGTATAAGCTTTTAATTGTTCATTCTTATTTTTACACAGGACCGTGAGATATTTGCACAATCTGACTAAGAAAAAAAGTATAAGCTTTTAATTGTTCATGCTGTTATGTTTAATCACTTCACATTTTCAACAAAAGGGTTACATGACTCAGAACTAGAATCTACTGCAATATCAATTGATTTGAACACGGTCTAAACATAGATCTGCTCTGTATGTTCCTATTTAAACACTGCTAAACTTTTGTTAAACCTTAGAAGATGCGGGAGGGCCGCTGCCCTGCAGGTTTTAGATGTCTTCCTGCTCCAACACACCTGTTTCAAATGAATGGACACGGACCACCATTCGTATCTACCACAAAGGTTAATAATAATATTATAATATTATTATTACAATAAATAAAAATATTATTCATATAAAATAACCGTTTATGAAATCCACAGTTTGGAAATGGGCACATCAGCAGCAAAGGGGAAAAGGTATCAGTAAAAAACATACTTAAACAGTCTAAATAATTAAGGGATACACACCTTAAAGTGGAAATGCACCCCTGCGCTGAGCCTGACTCCGCCCACTACAACTTTAAAAAATGCAACAAGGAGCTGAGTGAGGGGAGGGGCTGAGAGGGGAACCACCATTAACATTTGAATGTGATGACATATGAGTGTACCAAGTGTACCAATGAAAACCAGCCAGGTCCCGGGGTGATTTCTAACAGATATGTGTAGTTCTGTTTTCAGCACATAAAATGTTTTTTAAAGAAAAATGTTGTCACATATCAATCCTATTACTTTGCTTACAGATCAACAAACACACTTTAGGGGGCAGTTACACTTAAATATTGACAATAAGGAGGCTACAGAGTTGAGGGTTTAAAGGGACCCAGACTGAGCCCAACTGACACCAACGTTCTACAGTTGGCAGTAGTTGGTTGCAGTCTTTACAATGTTCAGAAAACCAACTGCCTGTCCAAATTGCCCAGACTGTGACTGACAGGACAGCTCAGACCTTGGATAATGCAACGTGAAAAACAGGGAATAACCTCTCTCAATTGCAAACAAGTCGAGCTGACATTACGGCAGGCTACTATAGCGGTTGGAAAATGGCTGCTTACGGCGAGTTGGGTTAACCCCGCTTTATTCGCATTCCTACGTCCAGAAACTACTACCAAGTGAAGTGAGTAGCCTCCTAGACACCTTCAATGAAATTGTGTGCGCTAACATTGTACTTGGTGAGTTGTCAGGAGAACACACTTATTGCGGTTTGTTGAAAAACTGCGCAGACGTTCCACAACTCCGCCCGACCTGACTGGACATGACAAGCTCTAAAAACTTCAACCGACTAACACCAATTAGCACCGACTGACAGCGCACACTGATCCAACAGTTGGCGTAGGTTGGAGTCGGTCTGCGCTATTCGGGGCAGTGTGCAAGCAGTTTAACAAAGGTCCAGTAGTAATTTAAAGTATTCCCCGACCGTCTAAACCCAAGTTTATAATCTCAAATTCAGCTGCACAGAACATTTTAAAACACACAAAACGATTTATGTAGATGCCCAGTTTAATCCACTCAGCCACGCATTAGTATAGCACAGGCAGAGGCTATTGTACAGTACGTCAGTTCTTAGTGGCGGATCTTAAACGGTACACTGTGTCTGGAAATACCCTGCTTCCTCTCAGCTTACCTGTTCCCGTCGACTCTACACACACTTTTCCACGTGCATGTGGCGTTTCACACCATCCTGTGAACTGGGGTTTATGCAGCAGGTGTGATTGTGTTTATGTGTACAGTAAATTAATGTACTAACTTACTGTATTTGTAGAGGGCAATACAGTTTAATACAGTTGAGGAGAATGCCCTGTTCCTATACACTAGACACTATTTCTAGTGTACAGTGTATGTTTCTACTCTTCAAGTATGCGCCAAATCACTTTTAGTGACGGCAATAACTTAGACTGTCCTTAGGAGTGTCCTTACGAGTCATTTACAGGTTGTCTTAGGGATTTTCTTGTGAGGTTTCATAAGGATTTCGTTATATTGTTTTCGTTTTGTTTGTTTAGTACAGTATGACTGAAACCGTTCCATTTGCAATCAAGTCTTCATGGTTCGTCTTTACAAGATGAACAACACACGCACGCACGCACACACGCACGCACGCACGCACACACAAACACACTTGCAAGTTGATATTCTTCCTTACAGAAGTGCTGGGTCTCTCTTAGTGATCAATGTTGGCACCAAGCCAGTGCCGCTGAGTCACAGTGTGGCTGCCGATCGCTCCTTATTGGCCTCCAGGAAGCGGCTGCAGGCGGCGAAGGTGGAGTAGAATATGGAGGAGAGGCCGGCGATGTCTGTGGAGATGTAGGGGAGGACGCCGGGCGTAGCTTGGTTATAGTAGGTGATCTAGACAGACACCAAGTGGGTCATTTTAGATATTACAGCTAATAATTACTTCCACACCACGTGATTGGACATTGCTATATATCTGACCTAACCAGACGCACCAGCTGGTTAGTCACACAACCATCTGGGAAGACGTCCAATGAAACTGTTTAGAAAAGGGCCAGCTATTTTTGGTGATTGAATGAACTGATGTAGATCGGTTAACGTCATACCTATATCTACGCCCGGAGCTGCCAGCACAACGCTGATTGGTCAGAGCCACTGTATCGGACTCAAGCGCAAAGATTTCATGCTGTCCAGACTGATTCTTGAGGCAAAGTCATACGGAAGCTCGCCTCAGGATGGTCTCACGAGGCTTTAAATCTGACCAGTCGTGAGGAATGTTTTTATTAAACCAGGGTTCCCACTCTTTTGTAGACGTAATGTCCCAGGACGTTTCATTTTTAGTTGAAAGGGATCATACATACCAGCTAAATCCTTGAAGTCTTGCTAAACTAAAGTGCATCTTGGAGGTGTGTTCTCTGTTTCCATGAAGTAAACCGAGAACAGCCACTCGTCCATAAAATACAGTACAATTTAAACGTCAGTATGATCCTGAACATAACTTATCCCTTACAGATGGCACTATCTGTTTTGGGGAGTTCACTGATGAGCCTAGTCACTGTGCTAATCACAGCTAAAGGAAAACAGGAGAATGGTGAAATCATTTTCTAGGACATTTGACTTTTTCTCTCATTTTCCATTTGTTTTCCATCACTGGAAAATTGGTCAACTGCCAGCTTTTCCAGGATGAGTGGGAACCCATGGTGAACCCTGAACAATTATATCTTGTTTTCTTAATTTTAGCAATATTTTAAAAGGAAAGTCCTATTAGGATAGACTCTCTTTTACAAGGAGAGATATCTTAAAAGGCAGCTCATTGAAATGTTTGTTACAGTAACAAATAAAATACAGTATACAGTACAATATGAGACATAGGGTTATACAACAATAAAACCACATCAGTATGACAGAGATACCTATACATGCATGTAACCAACTGGAACATGACATATTATGTATTAAAACAAATGCATTTAACAAATAACAAATAACAAACAAATTTTCAGTTAAGGAAATTAGTGCGCTAAGCATGAGCTTAAGCCGGAGCTATGGCTGAGTATGGGCGAGGACCACATGATACGATACTGTACGTATCACGATACCTGGGTCATATGGTTATATAACGACACACTGCTACACATAACTGGAAAAAAAAACTTCTTTTTTTTAAAATAGCACCAAACAAATGCATGGTTGATTAAATATCCTTAATTTTGTAATGTACAGTATATCTGTTGTGTATATTTTGGTTAGGCTTAATTAAAAAGTATAGTCAGCTATTGCAAGCTATTTGTAAGCTAATACGCTTGAAATTCACCAAATATCTTCTCGCATTTTGCTATCTTACAATTCTCTGTGCGTGTTGAAAAACATCTACACAGCCCTGGCTCCGCTAATAAGAACATAAACAAAGTGGGGAACACCGCTCACAACAACACAGCCATAGTACTACGCTTTGCTTCAATGTGTGAGGCAACACTGCGGAGGGATATTATTTTGATTTGAGCTTGAAGTTAGCGAACCCTGCCTTTAATTGGTGTACGCCAGAGCCATGGAAATAGAGAGTCGTGCCAATGGAAGGTAGACATTTCCAGAGATGCAAAACAATGGGCAATTTGTATTGATATATACATATCCATACCTTTATTTTTTGGTAAATACTAGTCATTTACAGTATAATTTTTAGGGCACTTTGAGTATTTGCGACTACCTTCCAGGAACTGTTTTGAGGCTCCACGATCCGCCATTGCTGTGGGACAAAACAGTCCATTGGCGTGAATGGAGTTGAGTTTACATGGCTCTGGTGTGCGCTAGTGGTGCAGCCGGGTATAACCACCAGACTCACCGTGGTGTCGGCGCCGGTCTCCTCCCAGATGCTGAAGCCGGCGCAGAGCACCTCCGCCCTGGTGTAGCCTGCCGTGGGGGTCTGGGTGGGCAGGGTTACCGAGCGCAGGGCGATCAGGTACGGGTCTCTGAGAGGGACATAAATGGAGGAGGACACCGCTCGCTCACCCAAAGGTATTGGAACACAAACGGAGGATAGAGCAATGCTCAGTTTACGGTCTCATTTATATTAAAACATTTTTCAATTGGATTTAGCGTTTTCTAACTTAGTGTGATGATATGGGAAATAATGTAAGGTGTCGAGGTGAGTGCAGGCGCAGGAGAAGAAGCCGAGACAACATGATGGGACAATAAAAGAGCAACAGGCCTGAAAGCACCTTGTTTACAGATGTTAGGAGTAAACAAGGAACATACAGGAAATCTAGGGCTGAACGATTTGACCTAAAATCTGATTCACATTTAATTTAACATTGTACCTCAATTACGATTAATGACATTTTTTTTTTTTTTTTGCCTTTCTTTTGATTTTGTTTGAATTCTGCTCCATGATGCTTCCATTAAGCCAACTAGACGGGCCGGAGTTACGTGAATACAACAAACTATAAGTAAGAATACACACGCAGTAGTATTAACAGCAGCTTTTGTAAAAACTTACTATTAAAGCATTACATAAGTGTTGCTAGCAATTGGCTAAAACATTAAATAATGAAAGATACATAGAGTCATAATTATTAGCTTAAAGTAAAATATATATACAGGCAATGGATGCGGCGCCGCTAAAGTTATCTCTTTGCTTTGAACCTGGAAGGAAGAAGGAGCTATCTGGAAAGCTGTAAAAGACCTACGAGGAGGTGTTAGAAAGCCCACCGTGATATATAATAAGTTCATTCATTTGTCTGTCACGCATACGAGTCTGTTCTGCTCTGATAAATGTTTGTGAGACCACCTGAGCTGCCGTGTTGCGAGCCATTGAAGTGAAGTGTAATTTAGATTTATCTCTCTCTGTTCACCTCTTACTAATGGTGGTAATAAGAGCAGCGTTTCTCAGTAGATGCTGCTCATTTATTGCTGTGCCTGGTATTGTCACAATATCAAGATGGGTGTCCCGTGTCCAGTTCCCGACAAATAGGCTTATCTGTAAAACACGCGCCTTCCTATTCACGTCGTGCTTGATTGAATAGAATTTAGACATAAAAAAAAAAAAACGACATAGGAAAATTAAGTCGGTTAGATGTTCTGAATTTCGGTTTAGATTCCTTTTCGGTTACGCGTCTGTTTAGATGTGAGATGCTGGTGTGCTTAGTGTGACATCTAGTGGTATAAAGTCATATAGTGTCACTTTAAAAAAGGAGAGGAATCACAGGTGGCAGTACCTGGCATCACACGGCTTCCGCCGAGATGCCAGCAGGATGAAGTCCTGACCTTTGCCCCCTCTGCTGACGGACGGTGTGGTTACACGATAGATGGTGTCATCCTCGTCCACTTGATTGATCACCTCACACTTCCTGTAGCAGCAGTGAAATGCAAAATATGATGCACATACTGCAGCAATACAGATTAAAGTGTCAATGTCACACTGACTCGTGTATGCATGTCTATCACGATGTTGTATTGCTTACTAATGTGTGTGTACCTGTTCACTCCAGTGTAAAGCCGTGTTGAATGTTAGTTTAAGCCTAATGGCTGACATTAAGAATTAAATATTGTGTTGTCCATAGTTAATCAGTGTTGGACAAGTTACTCAGGAATAGTAATGAGTTACTATACTTATTACTCGTTCAAAAATGTATAATGTTACTTTACTTATTTCTGGGTATTAAAGGTCATTAGTTACATTACTATATTACTTTCACAATCACTGTAACGCAGTAATGCAGCATTACTTGGATTAGTAATTGCAATATTATTAGTGTTTTGGAAATAGTAAATAGTTAAACTACTAGTTACTAAGAAAAGTAATAATATTACAGTAACTAGTTACTAGTTACTGCCCCAACACTTTAGTTAATTAACCACGTGGAGCAGGCAGCTAGCGTGAGCAGATACTGGTTGGATTTGACCAAAACCGTATTATCTTGCCAATCGCTGACTCCCAGTTTGGACACAGAGTGAGATAAGGAAGAGCCAACTGTAAGAGAACTGCAGTCAAACGTCAATACAGAAGTCAAATGTGACCGACTCGTAGTGTGTGTCCCATTCCTGTCTCCTCCTCAGGTCAGAGAGCAAGTGGAACGTTTGCTCCGCCGGGACGTTGACGTGCATCTCCACCTTAAAGCACAACATGTGGTTCTCCTCCAGAGTGTACAGATTGACCTGGGGAGGAGCCATATTAATAAAAGAGCAGCTTTAGGGCACTGCAGTAAATCACACACAGATCTGCCAACTGGACGGAAAATGCTCCGGTTCAGGAGACGTGGCTCAGTGAAGAGTAAGCCATTGCAATGTCCTTCCAAACAATATTGACCTTGTTCTTCTCAGAAGTCAACACCCAGTTGCTTCTGGCAGCCATGAGTTTCAGTGCAGAGACATTGTTGTAGCTCAGGTACATCTGGGTTGGGGGTTGTGGAAAATGAGTTAGCACGGGTTAATACAATAACAAATCGACTGGATACAGTAAACAATTGCCTTCCCCCAAGACAAATGTAAAAAAGGTATAGCAAGCGATTGTAGGCTAACGCAGATATAGTCAATTTCACCAACTATCTACTCGCTGTCTGCAGGTTTTTCATTCCTTGTGCGTGCTGAAAAAATAATCTGCTACTTCTATACAACCCTGGCTCCGTAAAAAAAAGAACATATACTGTACAAAGTTGTGCAGGCCTGCGGCCGCACACGACAACAATATAGCCTAGCCTTCAAAATGTGTTTCCAACGTGTGGGGTGGATCTTCTGACGGAGCACGCTATAGATAATGAAGGGAGAGCTGGTTTTGTTTTGATTTGAGCTCCAATTTAGCAAGTGTTCTCGAGAATGACATACAATACCTTTAAATGTAGGAGCATACTGTATATAATATATTTAAATAAAACTAGATTTAAAAAACTAAAAGTGAAACGCACAAAGTAAATAAACAGAGTCGTGCTACTGTACCTGGTTACTTTGGTCCCACGGTACAGAAAGGGGAACCTCCGTTTGTTTGGAGGAGATAATGTACTTCCTGTCAACAAACAACAATTATAGCCACTCCAATGTAAGAGAGAAGCACCGTCTCTAGCTGCTTGGCACAAAGATATTGACCTGTCGAGGCGAATCTTCTTCCTGGCGATAGCTTCTTGGTACCGTCTTTTTCCATCCTGCAGAGCAAAAAAAATATGAAATATGAAAATATATGAATATAAATAAGTAAAATCCCTTTAATAAAGCCCCCACACAATCATTTGTAAGCCCTTATTTCATACACGCATCTGATCAAATATGAAATCTTGCATTCTCAAGTATGTTCAGTTTAGTGTCTCTTGGTTGGCAACAGGTAATTTAAGATGCATTAATATTCTGTGAATTGAGACAAATGTTCGTGGTAGGGGTGGGGAGAAAAAATAATCGATACAGCATAGTATCGCGATATTTCCCATGGCAATACTGTATCGATACATGGACGCCAAGTATCGCAATTTCATTATATAAATTGCACAGAGAATTTAACTTGGTGTGCACAATATTTATGACATGTTAATGACAGTTAGTTGGCTTGACAATCACATTTGGCAGCAATACAATTTATGTGAGATGAACAAACCGGTGTTGGCAAAGTTTTCCTTTGGGGACATAATTTGAAGTTATATTGCAGAATATGGCCAATTTTTTAAAGCTCAATAATATCGTATCGTGGCATAACTATCATGATAATATTGTATCGTCTGTTGATTCCCACCTCTAGTCTGTGGTAAAAGCATTCTCTTTGACCTTTAAAATTTTAACGTTTGGCATAAACATTCAAAATTATTACATTTAAACTGTCACCCTTTTTCCAGCATCCATGTTTGTAAGGCAAGAACTACGTCCTCCGACCGTTTCTGTGTGTTCACAAGCGTTTGCAGCGAACTCAAAGCAAACTAACAACTGTTCGCAAACATTCAACTTTTTTTTTTCTGTTGAACTCACCACTGGCTCTGGTCGTATCCGTGGCAACGGGCAGGGTTTCCTATCAGCGTCCAGCACCTCAAAGGTCATAAAGGCACTATTTATATGACGTAGAGGTTCCCCACCTTGGTAAGCCTCCGCACAGACGCCCACCTCCATGCTAATACACACACACAGGCACGCACACACACACGCATGTGCACACACGCACGTGCATACACATACACACACACGCACATTTGAACACGTACACACACACACACTCGCAGGCACACGCACACACGTGCACACACACACACACACACACGCACAGGTTTAACCATGACGATTTAACCCCTTTTAAGAAGGAATTACAAGGAGTTTTGTGAAAGCAATAGATATTACTACTGTAAAGACTAAATTTCCCACTGCCTCAACACAAAGAGCTACCTGGTGCATTTGCATTTAAGAGAATAGCGGCAGTTAAAGTCGAAATATCACCCTCCTATACCATGGGCCCCTCCCTGTAGCTATAGGTAACTTATTCTATATCAAATACCAATCTCACAAGCGTACTGTACACAGTTTAACATTTATTTTAAATAAACGTGTGTAGTTCATTTTTAGGTTTACAATTCCACACCATAGGTCACCTTTAAACAATAAATAGATCAGCTATTTTGCTGATTATCTCACCCAGTGGCGAGCATTAGGATTTGTAATCAAATATAAAATCACAGGTAGACTCAGCTGTCTTAAGTTGGATACATAGATGCATCACAAAAAATACAATTAATAAATAATAAATAAATAAAAAACTACAACAAAAAGGCTCTTGAAAGTGTAACAGATGTTTCCAGAGGTCCGGAGCTCACCTGTTCTTGAAGGTGTTGTTGACGATGGCCTTCAGCACCAGACGGTCGCCAATGTGGGACGGGCCCCGGAAATGGAACATGTCTATCGTCCTCAGTGTGGGGTGAGTGTTGCACAAGCGGCTGAGGGAAGACAGAAACCAGCTATATAACATGTATATAGACAGAGACCAGCTATATAACATGTATATAGACAGAGACCAACTATATAACATGTATATAGACAGAAACCAGCTATATAACATGTATATAAACAGAGACCAGCTATATAACATGTATATAGACAGAGACCAGCTATATAACATGTATATAGACAGAAACCAGCTATATAACATGTATATAAACAGAGACCAGCTATATAACATGTATATAGACAGAGACCAGCTATATAACATGTATATAAACAGAGACCAGCTATATAACATGTATATAGACAGAGACCAGTTATATTGTGTCTATAAACAGAGACCAGCTATTGAACATATCTATAAACAGAGACCAGTTATATAACATTATAGACAGAGACCAGCTATATAAAGTACTTAACTGACACAGGAACCATTTTGACTTACAATATATTCTCTTGTCTTGATGAGCCATGCCCTTAAAATTATCTTTACCGCTGACTTAAAGGCGGGGGCAGCCATTGTAAGATAATACACTTTTTGTTTTTTTGAGGATCCTTCAACTAGTTGAGACCAGACCACTAGCTTCAAGATTCAAAAGGTTCAAAAAACGTTATTGTCTATCACATAGTGATAGAATATTTTCTTAGGTCAGATCTCACAATAGACACATTAAAATATACACACATGAAAAGGCTGATTTACATAAAAACACAATCAAAAAATAGTCAGGGCTAGGGCTGTGTAGAAGTACCAGATTATTCTTTCAGCACGCACATCGGTAATCTAGCGAATTGCAAGGAGATATATTTTTGTGAATATGACAAAAAGTGTATTAGCTCATAATTGCGTACTATACTATTAAAGGCAGGGTTCGTCATTATCATGAACGCTTGCTAACTTCGAGATTCAATCAAAACATATTCTCTCAAAAGTTCCCTCTGAAAAGGTGAATTAACTTACAATCGCTTACTATGCCTTTGAAGCACTGTAAATTGGGACTAAAACATTCACCCCTATGCCCTGCTCACCTGGCTGCGATGGTGGCCACATTCTCCATCCAGGCCATGATCTGGCCCCCGAAGGTGCTGACCTGGTGGTTGGCATGGGGGGGCAGGACCAGCTCCACGCTCTCCACACGTGTCTTCTCTGCCGGAACAGCCCCGTGATACTCCTGGCATTCCCCTGGAGGAGGAACAAGCAACACCGACCCCGTTTATTGGTAAATGTATAGCCAACCAAATGTACTTGCATTTGTGCATTTATTAAAAGGCAGGGTTAGCCGTTCTTGCTAACTCCGAGCTCAAATCAAAACTATCGTTTGGCAGTCCTGTGCCTCACACATCAGAATGCATTGTGAAGCAAAGCGTGGTACTACGGCTTTGTTGATACTTCTACACCACTTTGCTGTGTAGAAGTACCGATTATTTTTTCAACACGCGCAGAGAACGGTAAGCTAGCGAAATGTGAGGAGATATTTGTTGAATTTGACAAAAAGTGTATTAGCTTACATTTAGCTTGCAATAGCTGAGTATACCTGTAAGCTTAAATCTTTTTTCATGTGTTTATTTGCATGATTTATTTCTTGCATATTGTCGTGTATGTATTAAGCTTTTATACATTTTTCTTTCATTTATATGAATTTTTGTCTTTCCGTGTGCTTTATACTTCTAGCACACTGCAGTTCCCTGCACATGTGAACAGAGAGCGGCAGACAAGAACACTGCCAGATGCAGCACTGTATTCATCCCGAGGGAGGAATTGAGGCAAGCCTGAAATAGAATCAGCAAAGGGATTGGAAGGGATACATAGAACCTGTGCCTGAAATCACCCTTGTGGTGGAAAACAGCATTACAGAAACACATAAGTTGTTTTGACCACGCTATATACTCTGAGGAAGACACCTTGTGCATCCTTGTGTCTCCTCTATATAATGTCTCTGGTGCTTCTCTCATAGAGTTCTATTGAGGACTCTCTAAGTGGTCTGTCTCCTCTATATAATGTCTCTGGTACTTCTCCCAT
>JAODUK010029773.1:0-23204 GCA_027564635.1 Typhlichthys eigenmanni
GGGGAACCGTGACAACGGACCTGTCATTGCGTCACACTTCTTCCCTAATTGACTCAGCTCAGTGGCAGCGTTAACGTTATCCTCCCTCGGCCCAAAATACAATCCTGATAGGGAGGGATGGTAAAAAGTGATCAAAACACAACTGCATATTGGGATTCAGTGGGCGTCTGTCCTGGCTATCTAAGGAGATGGGGGGGTGCACATACACATGGTACAGTACACTAATTGCTTTTCATCGGCGTCTGGGAAACTGACATCCTGTAAACAAATGGTGAGCTGCCTTTTCTCACGGTGCACTTTTACACCAATCAACTCCCACGCCTGGCACTGATACTGTGCAGATGATCTGTGGGACGAGAGACACAGGGAGAGACAGAGAGAGGATGGGGAGAGAGAGAGAGAATAGAGAAAGAGAGAGACAGAGAGCAAACCCAGCTCTGGGAGGTAGGGGAGAGAGAGAGAGGTGGGTAAGAGAGAGAGGTGGGTGAGAGCTCATTCATTATCACAGATTAATGGCAGTGGCTGTCTCAGGAACCAGACTGACTGGTTAGGATTTAGAGAATATGCGTGCGTGTGCGTGTGTGTGTGAGTGCGTGCGCTGTTCTTCAGATTGGGTGCAGATGTGCAGACACCTCTTAATTACAGCGCTGAGGGAGGAAACCTGAGAAGACTAAATGCTTCTATGAGCACAATAGAGACCGTGTACACTCAAAACTAGCTCCATTTCGTTTCATTATTGAAAATAAAAAACACGACTATTTATCTATTGACTTGTATGTACTTATTGTAAGAAGCATTGGATAAAAGCTTCTTCTAAATGCTGCAAATGTAAAATATTTCAATGTTTTTGCCTAGCCTGTATTTCAGATGATTGAGAAGTGCAAATGATTTCCTTTCAGAGTTCTGCAATTAGCCTTAAAATAGATATCTCAGTAGACTAAGTGGAATTGTGAAATCTGTAAATACATCAGATATACCCGCAGCTCTGGCAACTATCTCGTTTGGGTATTCTGTGTTGCCAACCTGCCACTGTCAGTCTGTAGCGGGGGCCTCTAACCTGTGAAGCCAGGCAGTCGGGGAGCATTATCCGTGATCAAGCGGAGTGCCGAGAGCACCCTAGGAGCGAGACCCACCTACAGCGTGGCGTTTTCCCTATACCTGTGTGCTTATCAGTTCATGGGCACTCAACCTGCCGGAAAAAAACCCTGCAGGTTTCTTTTAAACGTACAGGCCACCTTAGAAGTGCAAGACACGCTCCTGGAGGGGCTCCCGCATAACAACTCAGTGTCTGTATACAAAATAAGGTGGAGGTTTTCTTAGAGGTTACACCTGGAATAAATCCTTAATCGCTCACATGGAGAGTTGCCAATAGACTGGAACAAAGTGCTGGGGGCGTACAAACAAAGCCAGGATGGTCTGACTGGAACTCATGAGCCACACCTCAATGTCTGAAGGTTTCCTAGCATTAACAATGTTAATGAACGTGTTCAGCAGGATAATAAACTGGAATAAAATAATTAAATAATTGTGTCTATCAATTGTTATGATTTAAATTAGGACCAGTGACACAATTTAAAAGCTATTAACAATCTAGATAAGATGTCAGGACTATGTGCCTTGAAATAAATTGAAATTCGGCGATAGAAAAGACTCACTATTCAGCTACTTAAATGTCTTTACGTGAACTTGTGCATGGGCATCATTATCAGCGACATTATGTCGTGCCTAGACACCAAAATATCAAAACGTGTTGAACCATGACTGCATTATAGAGAAGAGCATAAGACCTTCGGCTCTGCGGAGAGGGCATGTGCTATTGTCGTTTTGTGAGGCTGGTTCAGTGGGGCAATCCTGAACATGAAACAAGGATTGTATCTACAGTTTGCATGCATTCTTTGCTCCAATAGGCAGGGAAAAGTAACCCACAAATGCTGGGGGGTTGATTAAAGTAGGTAAAGACTAGAGTGGTTGCTTTTAGACGTATATTGCTCAGTAAAACAATCTCGTTCCAGGAAACTGAAATGCTCAGGCAGGAAAATGAAATTATAGACCAAGTCGCCAGTCCTGCTAATATAACCAAGAGTTCTATTGCTGTCGTTTTAGTATAATGACAGAATCAGTCCAATAGTTTGCCCCAGGTGTACTTGTGTGATCGCCACGGAACAATTAAGCCTCCCACACCAAGGCAAAGCAACATGACAATTAGCAGAGGGCATAGTGGAAGAGGTGCAGAGAGATTTCTTCTTCACCACACACTTTCGTTGCTGGAATCTCCTTCGAGTTATCCTCTATAATGCGCTCGGAGTGGACCTTTCGCCACAGTTTGACTGAGAGGCAATCTGACTTATCAGGCAAAAATGTTACTGTGCTGGATAAACAAGGAATCACTGTCTCTCCATCAAATGTGTTAACTTTAAACTTATATTCGTGCTCAACATTTTGAAAGGGTGTTGTTATGGGACATGTACACAACATAGACAGCTACATCATATCCTCCCTACACATACTGGACGTAGCTTAGAGAACTTTCAATTACCTAAAGCCAATGTATTTTTATGCAAAATCATGGGACAGCCAAACACATTTGTTAAGGTAATATATATATATATATATAATTACATTTATAAACATTCATAACCGGAAGACTGTAGTAGCCTGTCACAGTCTACCTGATAGCTAACTGTGCTACCAGTACCATCATTTATCCTCAGTTGTGCATCCAAAACAAAATATGCGTTTTCTACCTGAATAGTTTCACTTCACCCTATTATATTGATTGATATCTCTCATTAATTAAAAATGAAACTATCAAATATTAAAGTGACGATTGTCTTTATCTTAACAGTAGCATTAACTGTCATATCACTACTGTAATAAGCCTATTTTCTACATAGACGTACAGGTATGACCCTGTGATAGGCTGCAGTAAACGGTTTTATTAATTTTTTAATTAAATAGTATAGACTATAGTATAGACTACTAAATTAAAATGAGAAACTGAAACAATCAGGTTGCTATATCTGCTGTTCTCCGATTTCTCCCATTATTGTTAATGACACAATGTTGGATGTTTGGATGTTATGGTCAGCTCAGAGCCATGTTGGTCAGCTGTGACACAGAGCCGCCCGTGGGCGTGGCTAACTCACTTCTGGTGAAAGGTCCATTATGAAGGAGCACCTTGATTATTTGAAAATAAGCAACTGAAACACGTTATGCTATAAGTTTATCCGCCATTCCTGTGAAAAAGCGATCCATTGGAGTGAACGGAGATGGCGTAACTGTGTTCTTTCCATGGCTCTGGGCTACATCGTCTCTATTGAAATGATTGGCACACGATTCTGTTCAAATGTGAGCATTTTTCAAGCAGCAATAAAGTGTGTTTGTTCTCCTAAAGGACAGTTCAGTATATATGTGCCCACTGGGTCAAATATTGGCTGTCTCTGCTTGCACAGATTGCTTGCATACAGAAGCTAGCATTATCATTGCCTGTCTGCTAGCCGGGTTGTCTAAAACTTAAACTTAACTCTAAAATTTACAATAGTATCCAGCAGAGAGAGAATGCTTTGTTATATTATTATGTACTGTAACATGTATATATGCTGTATGTGTATTTGTACAGTATGTACTGACTGTGTGTAAGTGTGTGTGTGTATGTGTATACAGTATATATACTGTATATGTATATCATTGTGTATCTGTGTGTGTATGTATATGTATAGTATCAATTGTATTGTTATAATTTACGTATTTTATGTGTATTTGGCTTCATGTCCAGGGGCTATAGATGACAATGGACATATAAAGGCTGAACTTGCACATTTATAGAAATGTTTATTAATGTAACATGTCCCTGCACATTTAAACAGAATCAAATTAAAATAAAAAAAAGATGGCAGCTGACACAACTGTGAAGAGAGCTCTTAAACTCAACCATAGACCACATTATTTAGCACCCCTGGACCTGTGTCATTAAAAGAACGTCAAGAGGTCTAACCTATGTACTATGTGTTAATTTACTGTAGTAAAAACAGTTCACAGGTTTGTGTTCAATAGTCGCCTTTAGACATTTTGTGTCATCATGAGTTAATATAACCTACAATATTGTATGCACTTGTGTTCGCCCTTACTCTAAACCTACTGTAGTAGAAACATTACCTCTAGCCATTTTGAGACTGTTAATATAATACTGTTTAATTCCTCTTTCGGGTGCCAGGACTATGATGACAACTAACAGATAATCATCTTACCAAGATGCCAATTCAAGCAGAGTAGGTTGCATTACAGTGTAAGTCAAACATACTGTATACTAAGAGGGGAGTATAATTTAATAAATGAGATCACTTTATTTTGCTGTATTTTCTCTCATACATCCAGATGGGTGGTATTCTTTTTATTTCTTCATAATTAATCATTTTGTATGGTATTGTAAGGTTTATAGAAAAGGTTCAATCTATTCAGGGATTTATGTCTTTCCCCTCACCTCCTTGAAGGTCTATGGAAAAGAAATTCAGCTGTCGAATAATATTTTACTAAAATTGGAACACTTTGCATGAAGGTTGACGAGGACGGCCATCATCTGGCAGCCTCAGAAGGACTTCTGAGGAGGGAGCTGCTGTGAAAGCTAACAGTTATCTGTGGAACATCCTCGCGGGATTAAGGATCTGGCTGCGTGGAAATCCCTGCCTCGCTCAGTGCTCCCGTGAGACTGGCCGGCGCTGGCAGCCTTTGTGACAACCTCAATCAGCTTTCCACCAGCCAGATCGAGGTGCACCGGCTTTCAGAAGATATCTCGATCGCATGATCAATGGCCAAGACCCTTTGAGGAGGCCCCCTTAACATTCAGCCAAGGTCACTTTGATAGCTACCATGCACTGCAGACCAGACCAAAAAATGCACATTCAGTGCTCATCAAAGTGCTCATCATTAGAGTAAGCAAACTATACATCCATTATACAGTGTGTTGCTATTGGTTACTCATTGGTACAGTACTGTACATGGTGATGGCACTATTTAAAATGTACATTATAGTTTAAAAAAGAATACATTGACATCGGAGACATAATTGGTGCAGCAACTTTCAGCTCCAGATCAATAGTCAACGTGGAATGTTCCCCACATGCTCTGCCTGCAGCCAAGATAGTCTTGGATGTTATATTCGGCCAATGAGGTGCAGCGAGAACAAGGAAAGTGATAAAAATTACATTCCTTCATTTCACATTTTAACGAGGTGAGATTTGTGAAATTCGCCAAAGCTGCATCGTTGATTCTACATGGATATAACAGCGAAAAGCATTATGGTGTTGGCGCTTTAACACACTGCTCGTCAGGACAAATAAATGGATGATAAGCATGAACGTATATAGTGTTAGACAGGTGTGTTGGAAATAAAAGGCTCCGCTTACTGAGATGAGCTGGGCAGCAGCTACCAAATCAAACTAATCTCCCTGGTGTTGCACATAACTCACAGTGGGGTTCATTCTTCAATTATGTCATTCCCGTACATTGGTTCCTCACTATCTGTCAAACGTGCGCACGCGTGTGCGTGTGTGTGTGTGTGTGTGTGCGGGGAAGGAGGGGGCGGGGGGAAGGGGGGCACACACGTACACACACCTCTCCCAATCCCCTCCCGGTGGGGTTTCACACGTGTCATGTTTACACAAGTGTGCATAGCAAATGTATTTCACAAACATGGGCATGTTGTCCCTATCTGCTCATGACTGCACATATACAGCACTGCATGTGAGCTTTGTTGGGCATACATGCATGTGTGTGTGCGTGTGCGCATGTGTGCGTGCCTACATGTGTGTGTGCGTGCATGCCTATGCGTGTGTGTGTGTGTGTGCGTGTACATGAGAGACACACTCTTAGCCATACTACAAAGCTACAGAATTTCAAATAAATGAGGAAAATGACCCTTTGCCGTCCTGCATGCTTAAGATACACACCCACTTCAACATGCAGCCAAAGTCAAAACTGACTACGAGGATTACATGTCCAGAGGGAACAATCAAGTCAAGTCAAGTCAGTTTATTTATAAAGCACATTTAAAAACAGCCAATGCTGACCAAAGTGCTGTACACATCAATGCAAGTAACAATGAATACATATATAAAACAATACACAACAAAACACAGTACACAACAAACAAGACAGTTTTAGCATAGTGTTCCAGAATTAACTCAAACGCTAAAGAGTGCATGTGTGTTTTTAGAAGAGATTTAAATGTCTCAATGGTGGAAGATGATCTGATAGATAAAGGAAGATTGTTCCACATTCTCAGAAACAGAAAAGACACGATCACCCTTAGTTCTCAAACGCGACAGTGGAACAGATAAAAGAAACTAGTTGGATGATCTAAGGGGCCTTGAAGTGATAAAACATAAGGAGATCTGAAATATACAATGGGGCCAATCCATGTAATGCCTTAAAAACAAGTAGCAGCAACTTAAAATCAATTGGATATTTGACTGGCAGCCAGTGAAGGGAAGCCAATATGGGAGAGATGTGGTCCCTCTTCCTAGTGCCAGTCAACAACCGAGCAGCTGCATTCTGCACAAGCTGAAGACACAACAGTGACGAATGACAGATTCCAGAATACAAGGAATTGCAGGAATCATTTCTAGAAGATATACTGTAAGTGCATGTATAACGGTTTCCAAGTCCTTTTGAGAGAAGAAGGATTTAATCTTAGCAATTTTAGCTAAAAAAATGCACCCTTTGGCATTAAAGGGACTTGTGTTTTAATATCAATAATCTTTCTCTACCTTTCTCCACCTTTAAAGGAGGAGGTAGGGCTAAACATCTTAGGTCACCTGTAGGCAGACGTGCGCACACACACGCACACATAAGCTCCAGCAACCAAAACGTTTTTGTGTGGTATATATTTTCAGCGAAGCCTCAGACGCGCGACACGCGTCCATTGGCCAGCTACAGAATAGAGTCCAACAAAATATCTGTTGCCTTGTTTGGCAGAAGAGCTAAGTGTAGGCACATGCATATGAGGCTAACATTTCCTCCGCATGTCTTAACCACGGCAGAGGGAGTCGTCTTGGATACACTTGATACTGTAGTTGACTGTCTGTTACTAACCACTTGTAATCCACCAACATCCAGTTAGCTGCTTATTGCAGACTGTCACAATGCAACTAGAGGAAAATGAGTTGAAAACAAATGCTGGCAAAACCTCTAAACGCAGACTGCTAAACTGCAGGGTTCGTACTGCGATTCAGATCTCTTGAACGCTATGCCAACCTTGAATAGTATATGTTTGATAAGGGGTTTTATTAATGAAAGCACTATATACACGTTTACAAATGGACAATTCTACCACAGAAGGAGAGGTTCTTAGCAACAGTAAAAGCCCTGTGTAAATGAATGAATGCCAAACCAATACATGTGAGAGTATGGCATGCTTCATGGCACACTAGCTAGCAAGAACTGCCCTGCAGTGGTCCTCACAGCACCCCCCCCCCCCCGGGGGTCATAGTGCCTTTTGTATTGTGCGTTTCTTTATTTGTTTGGCTCTCTAGGGGCCCCAGGTCCTGTAAGTGCTTGAGCTCGTCTGGCCCAGGAGCTATGACCCCCCCTCTCGTTAATGGAAACTTTATTGAAAATCATTGCCCCTCAGATTAATTTTTACATGTAATTTAGATTTACTGTTGGGACCCTAAATCACCCAATCCTCCAGAGGGGCCTGGTGGGATTCATCAAAACAACTGCAGATTACGCACAAGCAAGTTCCCTCTGAAAGAGAGAAGCATTAATAGAAAACAAACAGGCCTTAATGAGAAAAAGTCATTATATGAATAAATGGCAAATGATAGCTAGAGGCCCATACAGTCTCACTGTATTCCCAAAGACTAGTTTAGAAGAACATTATGTACCGCGCTCCGTGCAAACTCACGATCTTGTCACACATACACATATTAATAGCAACTGTAAATATCCCTGAAACATCTTTATAGCGGGTATGTTTTAGTAGAAACCTAATCGATAAGGGTTTCTTAGAAAGGGGCGATGCAGCTTTGATTCAGATCCCTCTGGCGTGAGCAATCACTTGTTAGGTGAAGCATGTTTAGAAAACCAGACTGTGAAACATATAAATAACTTTTAAAAGACAAAGCCTGTCATTTCTCTACTTGAAGATTACACTTATTTTCAAAGATGACAGAGCACCCTGACTAAAAGTAGACATTAGCATCAACATGGTGTCTTTCTGTCACACTAAAGAGCAGACACTTCCAGTATGCAAGCCAAAATAAATCCAACTGATACGCTCTGTTTCCAAGGATATCAACGAGCTCCTGTTGAAGCGGGACTTTAAACGGTCCCTTGGAATTCAAAAACATCATTTAGGAGGCGTATAGCGTTCTTATGCCCATGTAGTTATGCCCATGTGTAGGCAAATCCCATCAGTTTTAACAGAACTACATGCTGAGAGCAGAAATAAAACTGCCAACTTTCTGCAAATAATATTGTTTTCTGCATTTTCAGATGATTTTGCCATAACATTAATAATCTGCCTGTGGTAATAAAATCACTAGAGAAAAAAAACGAATCACGCTGTGTTGCATCAATCAAAGCCACTGCTGGCAGGATAACGGCTCAGGCCCACGTTAAACATGCAGCATCCCATTAAGAGCTGGAATCTGAAGCACTACATTTGATCAAACGTAATTTGATATCAGAATCTAGATAGTTGGTTTTATTATTGGAATTGAGGGTCGGCCAGATGAAATACTACAAACAATTATTATTATTATTATTATTATTGTTATTATAACAATAAAAAGACATCCCTAGGCCTAAAGTAGAATGTATAACATTAACCACTAACGTTATCTCATGGAGGAAAGTTACGAGTCTTCACTAAAGAATACAAAGATACATTTCTGTCCTGTTAGCTGCAGTCTCTGCTGTCTGTCTGATGAAGGTCACGTCTAAACGGCTGTCCAGCTCTTTGTTTAAGCCAGACACTCACAGTGGAACATCGCCTTTGAGAACTGGCTCAAAGATTTACCCACAATGCAGCTGGTAAAGATAAAGACTTTAAACACACAATAGGCAGAACAGGGCATTCTCTGGAAGCTGACAAGTTCAACATGAATGCAGTCAGGGACTTCACTTAATGCCCACTTACAAAAAAGTAATGGAAAAGAATGGTCTTGCAGCATTAGCTCTTTGTTGCATGATTGTCGTACAGTGGCATATTTGTTGCATATCTCTCATATGTATGGTATATTGTCATGGAAACTTGTTGAATTAAACCTTTTAATGGCTATTTGTTAACTTTTCATTAATCAAAATACTTTAAATATTTTATTACTTTATTGCCACTGATGTTTCTGTTTGATTTGATTTCTCGTCAAAAAAGCTTTACTGGCGTTAACTTGACATTTTTTTACTTCAGACTTAGTTTTTATATTTAGTGTCCAGATTATCCGGAAGACAAAAGCCATCTGAAGCCTTCTGAGTACCTCTTGAGCTTTGTCTTCTGATTACACCCCTTTCGAACATATTCTTTCAAGTTAAATTAATCAATGTCTTTATCACTTGGGCAGTGTCATTACCCAACCACAGAGTGAGAAATGAAAGTGCTAATTGCACAGCAAATGGGGCTTTTGTGTGGGAAGCCTTTTTGCTCAGCAAGATAGTTTGAAAATGCATTTTCAGTTATATCTCTGAAGCGAATAATGTCTGAATAGAGGGAGATTTCCTTAAATCCTCATTAGAATGTTTTTTGTTCCTCAATATATTTGCTGAATGTGATGCATTCACTACATAAATTAAAACCTACACTTTTTTCAAAATGAACCTTTGCCTATATACAATACAGTAGAAATACAGAAATACTTTACATGCATGCACATACTGTTCCATCGTCACAAGTAAATCTGGTTTATGGTCCCAGAAAAAGCCCCACTTCCCTTGGTAAAACCACCCCAACCACCCCAGTATGACGACGACCATGCATTCACAGTCGTGGGGATACTGTACCTGGATGTCATTATTTACGGCGCGGCAACGCAACATTAGCGTTGTCACATTACCTGCGTGATTACATTCTGACACCGCAGGGCAGAGATGGATGGCATTGCCTGAGGCATGTGTTATTACACCAAGAGACTAAGGAATACAGGTTTTGCTGACTTGATCCCCTGGTTTGAAAAGAAGGCCGCTGCTTTTCATCTCCACACTGCAGTGTTAAGTCATCAAACAATGATGTTTGCCTTGGCTCCAAATGAGTTGCTCTGTATTGTCCGGTCGCATAATGAGTGGGTTAAAAGGACAGCTCCAAGACGCTGTTTAAACAGGTCTTCTCATAAGAAATCTATTTATATTTTTATGATATTACAGCAGTTAGGTACCTGTTTTCCACGAGAAGTGGTGGTCCTTGGGAAACTCGATGTCCGACCGGACTGGAACGGAAGCGAGGGACAACAGCAGGAAGAGAGAGAGGTGGTCCACCGCTCGCCACGTCCAGGCCAGCAAGTCATCCTTCAGCACCATAGTCCTGTGACTCTACGTGCCCACCTAAACCTACAGTGCGGAAGAATCACACTTTAAGGGAGGCAGGTGAACTGTGACACCTTAGTTGTCCCAGAGAGGACATCCTGCATGGGATCCATCTTCCTAAAGTGTTTCAGATGGTTATACGGGGGTGGTAAATGTGGGCTTGTTACAGAAACCCTCCGGTCGTTTTTCCCGCTCTATGGTATGCTAGGATCAGCTCTTTGATTGTATTTAGTCTGTTAGCAGTAATTTTGAGGATCAGTATGTTATTAATTAAGGGGATGTACGTTGTGAAATGTATGCAGCCCTAAAGACATGCTGATGTCATCATTCTAACTGTAAAAATGTTAGTCATGGTATTTTAGAAGTTACATTCCTAACAGTTCAAATGGATACCCCAGCAGGCAAGCAATGCCGACGAATTATCCCGTTCAAATACAACTAAATGACTTCTTTGTCGATAGATGATACAGTATCTGGAACACATTGTTGTTTTAATGCTGTTAGACACATTGTTACACAGAAAAACCAGTCACGATCACAAAAAACTAACTTCCAAACATCTCTGGACAAAATCACCCACACACAACCTCCTCCGCTGAGAGAGCTGAAGAAACAACCACCTGCAGGACTCAGGGGTGAAGCTGTTCTCCGGATGTAGAGTCTCTAGACTGTGACCAGAGGTGCGTTCAGAACTGGCGAACGTTCGTGGCAAACGTGTTCAAAGCAAAGTGGTTTACATGAAGACATTTTGTCACAGCGTTGTGTTACACATTCCAAAAGCGCATTTCATCCAGTTTCAATGGGTGTTTGCTTGCGTTCACAAATTGCGGTGAAGTCAACGCAAACTGAAAACTGTTTCAATATGTCCGCGAATGTTCGCGGTATATAGGCCCTCACGATACAGCCCTACCCCACCCCATATACCTCAGTCAGTCAGGAGAGACCCAAGGTACCAGTGCCACCATGTAATGAGAAAGGAAGGCAATAAGCTTGGAATAATTGTAGGGTATTAGCAGCTGCCTATTGGAGCTCATTTATTCCATCTCCTGCAACTGTGATTCATGTCCTGGGAGTGCTGTGGGATTAGTCTTGGATTCACCAGGCCTGTAATTGTGTTACACCAACAGCAACATTAACACATACACGGTGTCTGCCAGGGCCAGAACACCTCACACCTTCGCAGACACATATTATTGGGGTTGATGTGCGGTGTGCTGCCATTCAATTTCTGCCCAAATGTGTTGAGCTGGAACAGCAGCCAAATGGTATTTAGAGATTTGTCATCTCCGTTCCTCCAAACAGCCACGTGGCTTGAGGGCGGAGACAATGATTGTAAGCTAATACAATTCTGAGGAATATCTCCGCTAGCCGTCCATTATGTGTGTGTGTGTGTGTGCGTGTGCGCACACGTGTGTGTGTGTGTATGTGTGCGTGCACGATGAACAAATAAACCAGTGTGTCTATACAAAGCCCTGTCTCTGTAAATGGGAACATCAAAACAAAGTGGTGCAGACCGCACCAAACAACAACACTATCAAAACCTAATGGGTGTCCAATGTGTGTGTGTGTACTGTATGTGTGTGTGAGTGTGTGTGTGTGTGTGTGTGTGTGTGTGCGTGTGAGGGGGCACTGAAGGTAGAGCTGCTTTTGTTTTGATTGAGTTCAAATATCAACAATCCTTCTCCAGCATCCCTGACTGCACCTTTAGGCGCTCTGGGATGTTCCAACTCGATGAAGAGACAACGTTATGTTTTAGGGGTTTCCATCTTTTCAATGCACTATTAGATTTATTGTTTCTTAATGCTGCAGACCCAAGTTTATTCAGTTAGCAGAGAGAAATGGTGCAGTCGATGAGACGGTTACTATTGATGAGTAATATCTATCTGAGATGGATGATTATTTCCACATGGCTTATCTGTGAAGGTTCCGTCTGCATTGATTCTTGCTGGATTTCATTCCGGGTAAATTAGATTTTAATCTCCTTGCCATTGCTGTGTCTCGTGGTGAGATTTCTTTTTAAAGTTTGACTAAATTATCTTATTTGCCTCTGGGGTTTTAGGTGCAACCGAGTGACTTATTCGCTCTGCGAATTGGCCACGTTCTGCCCCAGAATAATGAGCAGACTGCATTCTGTTTCACACATACTGATATGTACTTGGACATACACTTTCCACATTTGGAAACCCCAGGTTTGGAGAAGTTATGAGATAACAGATGACATGTTTTGTTTAAAGTTGTCCTTATATGTTGTCCACTAGATGCTAACACTGTGCAGCATCCAGACCAGCATCTCTTTCCAGAGCCACATTAACCATTCATTCTCTACTCATAACGCAACTCATCTTTATATTGCTGTTTGATGGTATATTCATGATTAAAAGACTACATGCAGAACCCCTTTAAAGGGAACTAACCCTAACCCTAGCTTCTGTGTTGTATACGGTTGATGACGACAGCGTTTGTTCCATCATTGGTGGGCAGCCACTCTCTACCACAACACCCCCATGCCAGACAGAGAGCTCTGCTTCCTGATTACAGGGGTACCTGGTGGGCCTCGGTGCCCTGGAAGATATGCCTGACTGCACCCAAACACCAGCCATGCCTTCAGCCAGTCTAATTTGGCTGTTGACAGGGCAAGCTGCACGCTGCTTGTGCCATAGAGCGAGCCACGACTGACGGAGACGCCAGCTCATCCACAGAAACAAGCCCACCGCAAACCTGCCCGTCATTGTTTGCCTAGTGTCTAGCTGGTCAAATATTAGCTGACTGTGAGAGATGCCAGGGAAGTCGTCAACGGGGCCATCGCCTTTAAAGCAGAAGCTATTGTCTCTATGAATAATAGCCCATTCACCACAGCTTCCCAGGGGGCGGAATCATTTGTTGTACATCATTTAACTTGTCCAAGCCCCGCCCCTTTATGGATGTCCTTCAGTAACAGTTAATCATTTTTGAATCTGACGGAACTTCCCGACAACTGTCTGTTTTCCTGTAATAGTTTCCTATCGAGCAGAGCTATGGAAATAATGGTGTTTTGTCCTACCTAGTTACAGTAACTAGGTAGGACAAGTGAAAGGGGCGGGGCTTGGGAAAGGTCAATTGAAGCAATACATTTATCCCTCCCCATTATTATGGATAGACAGGAGTTATAGTCAAAGTCAGGTGCTGCCAAGATGGTGATGGGTTTTAACCCATTTATTCATAGGTCTGTGGGAAAACCTCCCACTGGAGACGGAGAGAGGATTCACTGGTGTCCCTCGGTGTGGCTCGGACACGCCTGGTCGTTGCATTAGCTACTTCACCATCTGGTGGAACGCAATCACCTCCTCTCTCTGTCTGCGCTGCCCTGTGATTTGTCCTGAGTCAATCGTCGGACTCAGCTGAGAGGCGTTGGACTGTCTTCAGGGAGCGGCTGAGAGGCGTTGGACTGTCTTCGTGGAGCGGCTGAGAGGCGCTGGACTGTCTTCAGGGAGCGGCTGAGAGGCGTTGGACTGTCTTCGTGGAGCGGCTGAGAGGCGTTGGACTGTCTTCAGGGAGCGGCTGAGAGGCGTTGGACTGTCTTCAGGGAGCGGCTGAGAGGCGTTGGACTGTCTTCGTGGAGCGGCTGAGAGGCGTTGGACTGTCTTCAGGGAGCGGCTGAGAGGCAGAATTGGCAGGTACAACCGCTCCATTCACGTGCACTCAAACACAGTATAATTCATGTTTGATTTCAACAATCAGTCAGTGTGCCAGAGCTCTGAAAGAAGTCCTGCACGGCCTCCATCCCTCGCAAACAGAGGATGCACGCAGCACTTGCTGGAGAGAGAAACAAAGACATCTAATCCCATTCCCGTTTGCCACAGATGCCCAACACCCCCCATCGCCCGTACTGGATTTCCATACAATTACTCTGCACAACCAGTTCATTATCCCAGCATTCCAAAATTCCACCCCCTAGTTCTGCGCTGCTTGATGCAGCTGGTGTGTTCGGGTAAAAGCTACTTTGACAACAACACAGCACCTTCCAGGTTTGATTGAAGGCATTTTGTAAATACTATGTTGTTGTGTTTCACTGTGGCTTTGGCGGAAACAAAAGGGCATATCCATCTCCATCTGAACCAACTGACTTCAGCAGATGTTTACACTATTTGGAGTCAACAAGAGAAATAAGCACAATACAGTTTGGTTTTTTTCTCCTTTTCCTTTTTCGTATTCATTTGAAGCATGAGCCTGTTAGAACTAGTTTTTCCCTGACAACAGTCAATGGGAATTTATTAGATCCAGTATCTAATTGTCCTCGATGTTTAACACCACAGAATCATGCAGTAATTCTTTTGGAACAAGTGTCATTGATTGCAAGTGATAATGCACCAGCTGTCTCAAAGTAGCCTTATTTGCTCCTATAACGATAGCCTGTTCTCCCACGGCCTCTAACATGTTTGGCTTCATGCTGGTATTGTTATGAAGGCATACTGCATGACTCTGTGCTGCTGAACGCAACTAGATGCTGGATATAATAGACGGAAAAAAGACAAGTAGCCCAGTGTGTTAGGCTAATGTTTGCATTAGATACACACACACACACACACGACGTGCACACCCCATACAATGCACGTGTTTACAGGGACCTGTGTTTATGTTCCACTCTGACCCATGTATGTAAACCGCGGCCCTTTAATTAATGTTTGCCCAAGTCATCGTGAAATGGCCAGCTGTTCACTGACTTCCTCTTGAGAAATTAATGTAGGGCATAATGTGTCGGAGTTCATCTCTCCAGACGCACTAATGCTAATGCTAAATGCTAACGCCGAATGCTAACGCTAAATGTAATCCCTTAGATATTATTTGAGGTATTATATATATTTAGATATTACTTGACTGGGGACACAATGATGATCATTATGTCCCCGGTCACAGCTACAGGAGCTCCTAAACACCTGTGTGGAGCTGCATGGGGACATTATTATTTCTATCATTAGAAAGCGTATGGTCATCATGGCTCATAAAGCAAACACAACGGTGCACTGTAACAAAAAAAAAAAGCCCCACTAGAAAATAGTCAAATATTCTTAAATCTAACCAAATGATCTTATATTGAGCAAAAAAATTTCCCAATGGGGTAATTTTGCTTGACTATAATTATTAAAACTAGCACAAAGGTCTAGCCACTGAAAGATTGAAATGAGCCTTAAAATGTTAACTTGGTATTTTAGCAGAGGCTTTAATCCATAGCATACAATTATTAATAAGGTAATGGTGAAGAATAGAATTTACAGTTAGGTCAATTCCAGGGAGTCCAACAACCAGACCACTAGACTACCCTAGAGACTGTGTTGCAATGTGATAGTCTGACAACATCTTGTTAAATTGAGATCTTGTGTAAGCAGTCTCACTCTTAAAATAAGGAAAACAGTCTAGATCCTCTGCTGGGTTAATATGCAAGCAATCTTTGTAGCTTGTTACTAGTTAAATCTAGCTCAGTATTAGCCGTAATTTCTTGTTAAGACAAACTTAGATACATTTTCTTAAAATTAGATGTATTTTCTAATGCAAAATATGCTTGACAAGATCTTTTTTTTTAGACCAATAATAAGACTAAAATAAGATCCCAGAAACAAGGCTTTTTTACTTTCTTGACATTCTTTTTTTTGAAGTGTGCAAGGTTCAGTGCAGGAGTGCTTTGGATAGGTTTGGTACAGACACCAAAGATCAATCCTCCAGTACAGAGTGAACCTTTCTTGTGTCACAGACTAGGGTGCAAAACCCCACTAGCATCACACAGCAACACAAAACACACAGACAGTAACAAAGAAACAAATAAAATACAATAAAAAATGTCAATATTTTTTCCCCAGGCACCAAATACCATCTGAACCAAAAACGTGACCTTGTATGGAAATCCTGAGCTTCCTGACCTCAGGATACATACAGTATATATTCACAGCGTATATATTGAGGCTATGTTGGCCTAGCCTCATGAGACCATCGTGATCTCGAGAGCTCCAATTTCATTTCACCACGAATGTCATATGTCTGGAAGCTCAATGCAAAAATGTTTGTCGACTGTGTATAGAAAAATGTGGCCAATCAGCGGCCAGCTGAAGATCTTCCTGAGATGACGAGAACAGCACATGTCATACGTTTCTGTGTCCACCATCTAAACATCCATCCATCCATCCATCCATCCATCTATCGTCACCCGCATATCGAGTCGGGTCGCGGGGGCAGCAGCTCCAGCAGGGGACCCCAAACCTCCCTTTCCCGAGCCACATTAACCAGCTTTGACTGGGGGATTCTGAGGTGTTCCCAGGCCAGTGTGGAGATATAATCTCTCCACCTAGTCTTGGGTCTTCCCCGAGGCCTCCTCCCAGCTGGACGTGCCTGGAACACCTCTTTAGGGAGGCGCCCAGGGCGCATCCTTACCACATGCCCGTACCACTGGCTCCTTTCTACGCAAAGGAGCAGCGGCTCTAGGTAAGGTAAAGGTGAAATTTGTTCTCTGCATTTAACCCATCCCTCAAGGGAGGGTAGAGCTTCTCACCCTATCTCTAAGGGAGACACCAGCCACCCTCCTGAGAAAACCCATTTCAGTCGCTTGTACCCGTGATCTAGTTATTTCGAACATGCCCCCCCCCCCCCTTCATGGCCATAAGTGTAGGGTAGGAGCCAAAATTGCCCGGTAGATAGAGAGCTATTCTTTCAGGGCACAGCTCTCTTTTCATTAGCATGGCGTCACGAGGCTAGCAAAGCCAGCCTTTACCTGTGTAACGTCTGGGTCACTGCGTCAAGAGATCAGTGTGGCGTCACGAGGCTGACGTTGGCCCACTGTACCTGAACAAGGGGAGTGCCGGTCATGCCTTCAGGTTAGCTGGTTTGGAGTAGCGGCAGGCGACGGCTATCACCCCCTCCGGAGAGGAGCGCGGGTGAGGGGGAAGGGGAGGGGGGGTTGAAGAGCGGTGCCTCCCAAGACGTTAAGTCCGCTGGAGATGGTAAGCCGAGCAAGCTAGGCCGTCCGCCCACGGCATCGTGCCACACATGAACCCCCTGCCTACAACCCTGGTAAAGGGTTCACGGTTCCACGGCCCTCCTGGGCTGACTGGCATGTGGCATTGGAGGTCTGCAAAAAAGCACAGACAGACAGACATGACAGACCGACAGACAGACAGACAGACCGACCGACAGACAGACAGACAGACAGACAGACAGACAATCTAACACTGTTAGTAAAGTACAGTACACTGGGGGGGAATAAAACACACACCATATTAAAATAAGTGACAGCATAGAGTTTCACACTTCAAGCGACGATGCTCTTGGTTATAAATTCAAGCGACGATGCTCTTGGTTATAAAGATGTTTCCTTGCCAACAATATTGCATTGCAGATCCTGTAGCTAGCTCATCACATTACTGGCCTGCACACGAAATCAGTGGAATGAATGAGTGTAGACGCGGGGAAATGCTTCATAAAGATGCAGGGGCCACGGGCAGCCTCCTCTCATTTCAGCATACATCAGCATACATCAGACCTGAGATAGGACCCGGCTGTGATTTATCCTCCACTCTGCTGCGCTCTGCCTTCAGTGTCTCTGCCTGGGAAGTGTCTCACTCACAAGCAAAGTGAGCGTCTATGTGTCCAACACTTAGACGTATTACTGCCGTATTCAGAAAACTAGCAGCAACGCCGCTGTTAGGTTGTGGAGCATGGGGGGGGGTTGTGAATTGTTATGAAGGTTTTCAGTTAGCGCGGACAGGATTACGCTGACGGTCCGTCATCACGCGTGTCGGGTTGCGACGGCGGTGTGGAAAACAAGCGCGCAATCAGAGAGCTGCAGCTCTGAAGCCGTCGCTGCTCTCCGATGTCATCCAGTGATTACCTGTCAGCTCCGCGGCCCCGCTGCTCCAGAGCACTCTTCCCACGGAATCCCTGATTCTATTAACACCTCCTGCCCTTGTTCCCTCTCTCTCCCCCTCTTCCTCATCCTTCCAGTCTGCGACCGCAGCGACAACGCTCGACTCTTTCTATCGACTCCCCTCCGCCGTTCCGCGGACCCCTTCCGTGACCCGCGGTTTATTTCCCAGGGCTCTTAGCATGCCTCCTGGTGTCCTTGCCACTCAAATTGGCCTCATCTCTGCAGACTGAGCGGTGCTGCGGCGGCCAAAACCGAATAAACGCCGTGCTCCTGCTGCCGAAAACGAGATCAATTTCCTGCACGCCGTTTCAGGTGAGAACAGGTAATTGATTGAATTCCTTGTCCCACCTCTGCGTTCCACTCGGTTTACATTCATGCGTTTGTGTGATACTTTGCCGCTCGTCAGTTTTCTGGTAGGTGCACCAGCGGGGCCCTGAATCATTCAGTAGATTTTGTTCAATCAATACACACCCCCAAACCCACCCTCACCCGCTAAATAAAAAAGAAAGTGTTATTATTCTCAGATGCAACTACAATAGCAATTCATTTCTATTTAAAAATATGTCTATTTGTCCAGTATATTGAGCCAGAATTAAGCTGTGCCATTTTGCCTAAACCTAAAGCCTGGCAACAATTTAGCACAAACATTTTCTGCTTTTCCATGCTAGTTAAAAATCAAGTGAATCATTTACCGGTAATCTGCCCTACTATTTAAAAATACAAGCTATTTTACCTTGGTTAAATCTCCTTCAATACTCATAAGACATTAATGTCCCAAGAAAATTGCAGACATACAGTATCTTAACTTCAGATTCCAATAATCTGTTCATCGGGTTTCCTTCCCCTTACACAATATCTGGACACCTTTGAAAAATTGAGTGGAGCATGAGAAATTGAATGATTGAATTAGCTGCTCTGTGAGCATATGCTTTTCACGATGGTTGCTGGGTTGGAATGATTAATTACAGAGCAAATGGGAACAGACAGGCTACATTTAAAAGTAGCACAGATGTGGCATGAAATTTCTTTAATATGGACAGACTGAATATTTCCGAATCTAATTCAGGCAAGAACACCAAAGTTGAAATCTTTACATCAACAATATTCCTTTGCTATTAGAATGTGCGTACTCCCAAATAAAGCCTTAATTACAGAATGTAGTTAGGCATTAGCTGCCATCATTCACTATAGTGTGTGGATCAAAAGACTTAATGTAACATTAAAGCCTTGCTTCAGCTGCATCCTTCCACAAATCCATTCTGTGATCAGACCCAAACACATCATTCACTCTCACCACAAAAGATCTTTTTGTTTATCAACGACAACCTTAGAGGATAAGAGCGGAGCAGGAAATGATAACCAACACAATTCTGCATTCAAATGTGAATAGAGTGGGTGTCTCCCTAGAGAGTGTGTGTGTGTATATATATATACACACACACACACACACACACAGTACATATACTGTATTCATGCCATGCCGTAAAAACAAGACACAGACTGTTATCTCAATAATACAATCATACCCATATTCAGCAATGGATTAAAATATAATTATGTCTGTCCTCAAACAATCTGCGCTTCAGTGTCATTCCATAAATCTATGGGGAGAAAAAGGTAACAAACCCAACTGAAGTGACGAGATGTTTAACTTCCTGCCGTGTGGTTTATGAGGAAGACAACAGCAAACACAGGTGAAATCACAAGAAAAAGAAAAAAAAACACGATCCTTCTCACCCAGAATTTTAATTGGCAAATTTTCAGGTAGTTCATCTCCAGTGAGACGAAGAGACTAACTCCCCCTTAGCGAGCTTTATGTGCACAGAGGAGCAAAGAGCACTTAGAGCGGAAATTAAAAGAGAGAAGAAGAAACACTTTTTTTGAGTGCATCAAGGATGTCTCTATTTCTGATGGATGGCAAGAGACCTTAGCATGAGCTGGAACCATAGAGAGAGAGAGGGGGTGGGGGGGGAGATGCAGGGAGAGAGAGAGAGAGAGGGAGGGGGAGAGAGAGAGAGAGAGAGAGAGAGAGAGAGGGAGGGGGAGAGAGAGAGGGAGAGGACTGTATCCTTGCTGTGGTAAAGCAGTGTGGACAGGCCAATTTCAGTGCACCCTTGTTTCACTCTGACCCCCGCGAGGAAAAGGGGTGGGAGGGGGATGGGGAGTTAAAATCTGCAGGTGACTGTGTCTGTATCTGTCTGCATTGGGTCAAGAGGGGACTGTCAATGAACAAGAAGTGTGTGTGTGTGTGTGTGTGCGTGTGTGCGTGTGGGGGTGAGTGTGTGGGCATGATGTCCAGACAAGGCCGACATAACGTCCACAGTGAGCCTTGTAGTTGTTCAGATTGCTAATATATTGCACTCTGGCAGAGTACCGGTACTGGCCGTTATTTATATAGGTCTATTGCCGCGACACGCCCACACTCGGCCAATTTGCCTCGCGTTGTATAGTTCCGTTGGATGCTGTGACTGTGCTTGCAGAAAAATAACGCATGCAAAATATTTGATGCGTTTGGTGGGCACTCGTTATGCAATGTAATTATGTGATAGAACATTTTATCAAGTAAAATGCCCGGTATGGTTTCCCAAATGCAAGCTAATATTCTAAATATGAATTACACAAGGTTGTATATTAATACATAATAATACAAGTATCCTTTAATTAAACAAATAAGGCATCTTCCTGGCTTTGTATGGAATAAATCCCTAGCCTGAAATTCACTTTGTGAATAATATCTGGCCATGCTTCATTGGGAAGTGCTAACAGTTGCTTCCTCCTGGGCGTAGACCTCTGGTTAAGTTTGAAACTTTTGGACAGCAGTTTAACCAATTGGTGTTGCTACTGTTTCGAACTGTTTTGATCACCTCATCTAGCTCTACCACCATATAGAAACACGGCGCGCCATAAGCTTTTGATATTGCGCTATTTATTATGCTTTTAATTAATGTCATATTTTCCAGCTGTTATTTTGGCCAAACATCTGCTGAACAAAGTTATACGTGATCGCCTACGTAGTCAGAACACCAGTACTAAACTGGTAAAAAAACATATGCTGTCTCACCACGGACCAGAGGTCTACTGAGATCACGTTGCCTATAAATGCCCCAGAAAATAATTTTGGAAGCTCTGTGCCACGAACTTGACAATTCAAAACAAACAAACAAATGGCGATAATACCGCAGATTGGGCCAACCTAAATCACCGCATGTAACATTTTCTTCACCGCGAGACCCCTACTGCCGAGGCCAGGCTAATCAATCCCTGCCCTTATACAAAAACATTGCATGAATTTCACATGTGGTTCACATTTGATTACATGTGAACTGCATGCATTTTCTTCTGGGGTAGAAATACAGTCTTTCAGTATATCCCCTATGTATTACAAAACTACATTTGAGCCAATGGTGATACAAAGCTACTGGAGGCATAATCATCAAAGATGACAAAAGACATTTCCCTCATCTGATACAAATATCAAATATAAATGGACCACTTTTGCATTTTGAGTAATCAAAAACATTATTATGCTTCCAACCCAGTTGTAAATGTCAGAACATTTATGTTCACAGTGTTCACTGACCTTTCCAAAGTCTTAACTCTGTCAGTAACACAAATAACCTATAGAAGCTGAAGCTATTTACTCTTATACTACGCTATTTATATCTTTAACAACGAGCTAACAGCCATGTGAAATTGCTGTTTCAACACATCCCGGCAAAAAGTCTCATTGGTGAATTTGAAAAAAGAGACGCATATAATGTGTTATCAAATCAGAGTAAATTCACTTCTGCTATTCAAAGGATAATTCAGAATATGGTGGATTGTCTCTAAGCCTGTATTGTTCTGGAGCGAATTAACATATCACAAGATTGTGTTTCCATGTATCTCATTTTAATTGCACAAAAGGGTAATAATAAACATCTAGTACTATTCACTTGAAATTAAATACTGATCAACATTTGAAAACAAATGTGACTTTGCCGAGAAAAAAATCAATCTGGCCTATAACCGTCAATGGCTGACACGGGCAGGTTTATCCACTTGGAAATGCGTGAGAATCATTTGGTAATTTAGCCTACCTACTGTATAAATCATAGATAAAGACTACTGCCAGAAGCCAATGAGGCATACCCTCTTAGTATTCAGGATGCACATGGAAAAGAGAAAAAGCCTTCATTTATTACCGTATGTGCTGCATATTAAAGGTGGCGTCAGCAATGCTGGAGAAAGACAAAACACAACAAAACAACACACTTTTTTCGCTGCACCCCCAAAAATTGAACAGTGTTGTGTGGTACGGTCTGCACCACTTTGTTTGTGTTCCCATTTACAGATCCAAGGCTGTGTAGCAACACCTGATTATTATTATTATGATGTGATTATGTTTTTCAGCTAGCGTGTCGTGAAGAGATACTTTATTTGTAGAAGACAAAAGTCGTATTAGCTTACAATCTCTGACTCCTGCTGTAAACTAACAGTAATAACCCTTCAGGTTAATGCATGAGCAGGGATATTCAATTAACCAGACAGTCACAAATCCAGTGTACGTACAGACCTACGCAACAAAGCCGAACAGGCCTCCACGCTAAGAGTCTGGACAAGGTGACGTGTCCACACTCACGAGTTCAGAGCGGTTGGGGTCAAGGGGCGACCAGACGAGGCTTTGTCTTATAAGTAGGTGCCAGCATTGTGCTGGGAGATAAGGCTCTGGGGACAATAGAGAAAACCTGCTGCTGAAAGCAGATGCTGAGCCTGGGTCCTTCTGGATTAATCTGAGTGCCGCCATGGAGAGGGGAGAGGA
>JAODUK010029794.1:0-23203 GCA_027564635.1 Typhlichthys eigenmanni
GCTTCCTCAGCCACACATCTTACTTCTGTCTAAATCAAACAACTCTGACAGCCAATGGACGCATCTCTCCACAAAATGAACTGAATATTGCACCATTTTCGATATGATATTGCGCAACGTGATATTGCGATAACGATACTGAATCGATATATTGTGCACCCCTAATTTGTATGCGCACACATTTTTTCCCGTGAACAATATTAGTGTAACTAAGATATTCGCTGGAAATAAATATTTTTTATATACGCCTAGATTAGTAGGGCATCCACTGCCCTCTGCAGTGGGCTTCAGGGTGTCGCACATGCGCAGTCAACGTGCACATGTCTGCGCAGACAGACATTTTTGGAGGTGCGTTCCGCGGTAAGTATGCCAAGGCCTTAAGACAATCCTGTACAGCATTGAAAAACCTGCTATATGAAGCCATTTAACATAGGGTCACATACTGGCTAGACTGGGGTGGGAACCTTATTTGGTTATATGGAGAGAAGGAGTAGGGTGGTCTTACCCAACGCTTCATAGTAAGAGTCTTCAGACCAGCCGTGGGGGTCAAACATGTCCTTTGGGTAGTTGGTTCCAAGCTCGTCAATACCGCAGAACTGGATGAGCTTCTCATAAATGCTGAAATGCAAAAAACACACCCAAACAAGTCAACATATGCCATCAGCCAAAAACTCATGGAGCACTAAAAAAAAACAAAAAAAAAACATCTGGCATTCATCTGCGTGCAGGAACATTTAATTTATTGAGCTTGCATCTAAACAAGCATTTCTGACTGGCTGCAAATACAGTGTGGCGCTGTATGGACTATCACACAGCCTGGGTAAACCTTACCTTGGGTTCCTGAACTCCTTCTTTTTCTGGATGTGGCTGTTTGTGTCAAAATCGCCATGGAGTTTCCTCTCATAGAGCTTGCAGATCTTCTCCTGTTGCAACACAAGGGTTCCCGTCAGCAACTGACAGATGGATTGTCGAGAATGGGCAGTATAGTCTAGCAGTGGCAGAGGTCCATCTCACATCTGAAAGGTGCCGAGTTACGTCCCAGATGTTGACCTACCTGTTAAGTCATACCTGGCTGCTCCTGGCTACATCAATGTAATGCACTTTGGCTCAAACAAACCAACTCTAACCAGCTGAAGACATTCCCTGACCAACAATCTAATATAAGCAATAATACAAGCCTATGATTCAAGCCAACATAATATAACCGATGAAACCAGAAAACTCAAGAACACGTCGTAATTTGGGATGTTTCAAAATTATTTTATATAAAGAGGAATTAGAGTTTCAGTTTGACTAAGGGTACTGTGCTTGTGAGAGAGAAACAGATGTGTATGCATGCATACTGTATGGGGAGACACCGTCACTGTTTGTCAAATGCTTAAAAGGCAGTAGTGTCAATGGAGCCATTGTGTGTCTTCAGTTTCTGATACCTCAGGGAAGTTATTTGACAACTATGCTCCACCGGACCACAGTGGCCTGGCCAAGTGCTACTAGCAAAGTCCGGCAATCCACTGTGATAAATTGCCCCTTGCTAGATACACAGTTGGGGATGCAGAATGTTCCTCTGAATAGAAAGCTATTTCCAGCACTACAGGTTTTCAGCCTGCGCCAACCTATATTTGACCTTATGGATGGAAAGATGCGTTTGGGAAGTTGACTTCAGTCCAACTCACTCTCTCATCTTTGTTATTGTGGCCTCTCCATTTGGCTGACTGACACACCATATATTTAGAGGGAAGGAGTTGTTTTATTTGGATTCCGATCCCTTTTGCAGTGTCACACTTACTTGGTATACACTTAAGGCCAATTCATGCTTCTGCGTCAAGCGTACGTTACGGCAATATCTTATGCCGTCGTGAGCATATTATTTATGCGCTGGTCTGAGGGCCCGTGTGCATCGCCCCACTACAATCTGTGCTGACACAAATGAGTTTTTAACCTATAAAAAGAACGCTTTTCGCTGCCAGAACAAGGAAATGCCATAGGGAAATCCCCGTCTTGTAATGTGCAAAGTTGTAGTCTTGTTTAATAATGCTGATGCAAGACATAAAAATGTTTCTTTCCTGCGAATCTAATAATTATACCAGGATTGTCAAAGGGAGACAGTCTGTGCATGCATCAAGGCTATGGGCTATGGCGTTATTAACATTCCTAATTCCAAAGCTCTACTCTGGCATATGTGAGCTTGCATCTACAAGACGGCTGCTGGGTGTAATCGTCAAACGGACGGACGGACGGATGGACGGACAGACACATTTTTGGAGTTACGTCCTATCCGTAGATTACAGTGTAACTTTGACGCAGAGGCATAAATTGGCCTTTAAGAGGACGTGCTTAGTTTGTGTGGAAGTGCAAAAGGCAAGGGCATGATGCTAACAGCAAGTTGGAACATACAGTGGATTCAAGACATTCAGAACAGAAGTAGCCTGTTCATAACCTGGCATGCCAGAGGAAATGTTGTCACAAGTCCATCTGGGGAGCTGTACATTGAAACTGTTTGTGAATGGCTGACTGGCTGTACTTTCAAAAAAATACTTGACCGTTGATTGGATGAATCATCTGGTCGTTTTCGCTATCGGCACACCTTAACCACGCCCGTATAGCTATAAGCACGATGCTGATTAGAAAGTTCAGTTGCTACTCGGACACATTTAAAATGATTCCGAGGCTTTCCAGACTGATTCTCACGGCGAAATTAAACTGAAGCTAGCCTGTTCTGCCTTAGCCCCTCCATCAAAATTCAGACATCTCTGCACACACACAGCTCTCACGTCCCAGAGGTAGAAGGGGCATCTAGGATGTCACCGATGAATCAGCTGTACCTTCGTGTGAATCATACGAGGGAGTGGCAGCCCTTCTGACAAACCACAGAGATGCTCTCTCTGTAACTCAGCCATCTGCGGGTGCGTGCTTCCATACCTGCCCCGACAACACAGCAGCACTGTTAACAGTGTGGTGGATGTGGTGATGCTGCGGTTCCAGGTGGCGCCACAAGGGGGTGCAATACTTGGTTATTATTAGAGTTCGTACATTCCTGCTGATGCACTTGCTTTTAACTTCCCCATATAACACTCCTCAGTAGCGAAATGGGTTAGGAGGTGGTTTTGTATTAGACTGGTAAAAGCGTAGCCTATGCCAGTTTGTATATCGTCAACGAATAAAGCACCAACATGGAAACCCAGACCGTTGTCGGCTATCTTGGAGATCCCTCTACAACACATTGCTAGGCTAGCCCTGCACTCCCACACAAGGGCGTTACACAACGTGTCGCCAACGGCTCTGAAACGCACACTAGCAAAGCACTGGGTGATAAATGCAATACTTAATTTGTATGAAGATGACATCCCGAAGAAGGTCTGGTTTAGGTTACAGGGACGACTTTTTGGAATTCTCTCTGCAATACTTAATTTGGAGCCCCAAAGCTGCTAACAATTTACTTGGCGTCAACCATGTTCTAGAACATGATGACATTCTTGAACGCGCACCAAACTGCAAGGTGCTGCCTGCCAGGAATCAAAAACAACAATCCTTCCTCCCCATACGAATGAAACTCTTATCTTTTAGAGGGAAAGTTTACTAAATGAATTGTCGCTTTTTATCAAAGTTGTGTAAAACAACTAATTCAGTAGCACTCTAGAAAAAAAAAAGTGAACAATTTATAGCCCTGACAAAAAAAAAAAAAAAAAAACACACCATGTGCTTTGATGTGAGCAGCAGAGATTAAGTTGACCTTGCTTGAGCCATAAAAGCTACAGTTTAGATAACTAGCAGGTAAAAGGGAACTGAACTGAGGGAGGCGCCCTTCAGAAAGCCGGTGGCCCATGAGTCCATTGTTTACATAAAGGGTCTTCGCTTACATTCATGTTCTTAAAATGCGTACCTGCAAATGGCTGGAACATCGTCCTGGGGGCTCCTGGGGAATCCTGATCTCATTGGGACACATATTCCTCACCTTTTCTGAGAAAAGAGCTGGGGAGGGGTAGAGACAGTTCTCATTCATTTTATCCCAGTCCACTTGCACTCGCACGACATCATTGCGACGTCCCTCGACAGGCGATTACCCGCCTGCAATTAAGATGGGAGGAACCACGACTCCTGCAGAGCTTAGTGGGCCGCCCAAGGTGGGACATGACGATACCAGGGAAGTGGCCGAGCCGCACCCTGCTTTAGTTACGGTAATTTGATTGGACAAAACAGGGGGCAGGATGGTCTAGTGGTCTGTGTGTTGGGCTCCCAGCCAGAAGGTCATGGGTTCAAACCCCGGTGTTTTATCTACCTGTAAGCATCCTTGAGCAAGATGCCCCCAAGTCATCTTTAACAAGAAGTTCTAAGTTTGCTCAACCGTTTTTGAAAAGGGGGCGTTGCTTGGGATCTGTCCATTACAGATTTACAATTCGCCGTTTGTCAGCTGAGTTATTGTATCGCAGGTATTTGGCAATGCTTTGACTCGCCTACAGGACTCCGTAGAGTGGTGCCTTTGGGGAAGGCGTGGCTTGCAGGGAGGGGCTTGAGAGGGAGAGGACAGGCCCCCCCAGACTCTCTCCTTGTTATGTTCCTCTCCGTCTCAGGGCCAGCATTCCTCAGTGTCACCCTTTAGTGCCGTCCGCCAAAAGAGTCATTTGACACCGTCAATCGATGTCAGAATTATAAAGCAGTGCTGTGCGTGTGTGCGGCCTGCCCGTGCATGAGCGTGAAGAAGTGAACGCAGTCACGTGCCGCAGACATTCCTCACAGAAATGTCCCGACAAGCGGGAACATGACTGGGTATGGGAGAGAGGGTGGATTTTTATAGCCCATCTCTCTCACATCGATCTACACGGCGTACAGAACATCTGCAGGCACGGCGTTGGAACACCTGACCTTTGAAGAGCGTGTGTCGAGTCGACATAATCTCACCACACCTCAGTTCACTCTCACTCAGCTCTGCTACCCCAGGACACCCCAACCTCGAGGCAGATCAAACATCCATTGAACATACCCTTCCCTTCCAGAATCCTCATCCATGTCTGGCAGCTCCGCCGCAGGGCAGGGCTGTTCTCCGGCTGGCTAGGAGCCAAAGCACAGGGGGTGGAGCAGCAGCGGTCGCTGCTAAGGATGGGATGAAAAGACAAACAAGCCTGTGTGCGTGTGTGTGTGTGAGATAACCATTTTTGTTGGCTGGTATATTGTCCAAGGAATATTAGCAATAAACTATATTATTGTCATTTTAAGAGCATTTTAGCCACTGATATAATGACAATATAACAGCATAATAATGCGTGTATGCGTCACCCTTTAACATTCTTAAACTAAACAAAATGTCACAAAGTCAGCAGTTAATTCCAAATATTCAAACAAATTCCACAAGAATTCGGTTGACAAAGTGAGAGGAAAAAAAGCCTCGAGGAACAGTTCTTTCTTCCTTCTTTGATCTTGACGCACGAGAAAGGGAAGGCGCGGTAAAGAACACAACTGTTTTACAGCGCCGCGGGCCACGTACGACTCGACAACACCGTGGCTTGCAGCCGCAGAAAGTAACCTGAACAGGCGGGCTTGCTGAGTCACCGTGGGAGACGCGCATGCCGGTACTAGCCAAGCCGAGAACATCCGCGCGTTAGTCATGAGTCTGATTTACCAGAAGCCTATTAATCCAATCGGAGGTAACAGTGTGAAGTGGCTCTGGATTACAAGACCGAAATACACTTTAACAGCAACAAAATATGCACGTGCGTGTGGCCTGGATGTCTCATAATAGCTGAAATGACATAATAGCAGACCGTATTAGGCTACTTAGGGAACTGTAAATCCAATGTGTAGCAGTTATCTTCTCACAGAGGTCAAGATGAATATGGAGAGACACAGGACTTTGGGGGAACATATGGTGATTTCCAGGCAGACAGAAGGCACTTGGCCCTGGGGGACATTTCAGTGCAGCCTGCATTCAGAAACAGAGCTCCACAGTGGGTCTCTTTAGAGAGCGGACAAAGGGCTGTTCTCAGCGCGCTGGCCAGACACACAGTGACATTTACTGACGGAGACAGTACAGGACACACGGACACACACTCACACACCAGCAGGAATGTCAAGAGCCCCGTCCCAAATGAAGTTAGAATGTGCCCGGACTACAGCGAGGTTGCTTCTGAAACTAACAGTTAATCCGGGCCATTTCACTCCATTTGTGGTCCACAATATGGGACATAATATGCAAAGTGGGAGTGGAACGAGCATTAAAAGCAGTAGCAACAGCAACTCTGTAGAGATTATGTCTTTTCTGTAGAAGATTCTGAAGGAGATCCAAAGGGGAGGCTCAGATTAGCGAGTTTTCAAAACACAATAGCAGCAGTAAAATACTGCTACAGAGACATGAGCACCTTAACCTGAATTAGAACCAAACTTATTTTGCTAATGAATCATCCTGTGAAATTCGCTCAAAGATTATTAGTGTGTGATGGAGCCTAGTACTACTAGCATATTGTACCAACAAGTAGCAACATCATACCACAATTGCCATCGTCTGCAATTTCCATGCGCCTTGTGGTCACAAAGTAGGCATTAATTGCAGTTTTCCTTCACATTTAGTGGTTATGTGGTGAGCCAGTGAGATTACTGCATTACATAATGTGTACTCTTCTGCACCTGGCTAAAGGGTCATTCAGAGACAGGTAATGCTCGGACGCCATTGGCCAGTGTGATTAATTCCCTCCACGCTAGAAGGATTTATGGCTTAAACATTGAGTAGTGTATAAAAAGCCACTCCCTGTCTCACTCATATCCCCTGTAATCTCACACACACACACCTGTGTATCACTTTCACGATTCACACACTATTGTATCAACATCTTTTTTTGCTTAACTGGGCAGTCAAAGAGCTTACAACAATAGTAACTGTTTGTTTATTCCTTAAGGGTGAATAATCAGAAGTAGGTTATCATCTAACTAACTGTATATGATTATGCAGTGCATAGATACATCTGATTCACGCGTAACGAGGTGTGGTAACAACGATCTGCCTTGTTTTACTGTGCAGGTGTGTGCATCCGGAATACTCTGTCTGACTCAGCAGCTTGTGTGCTCTCAGTACTGTCATGCGTCGGCAGTGATATTAATGGGTAATTGCACGTGTGTGTGTGTGTATGTGCGCGCGCACGTGTGTGTGTGTGTGTACACTTACCAACAAGCTCATTAGGATCTCTCCTTTCTGCCTCTGAGATATCCTGTACAGAGAGGGGGAGAGAGGATAATGTGCGAGAGGGGGGGGGATGGGGAGAATATGAAAGAGATGGAGAGAGAGAGAAATGGAAATTAGTTGCTGTGATTTCTGTTGGTATTTAACAGAAAAATAAAATGTGTGTCTCGGGGGGTTAAGGGGGGGTTTGCTTGTTAAACAATACATCTAGTGGTAGTGGCCAAGACAACTAGAATTAGGCACACTGGGTCACAATACAGCGAATAGCTCACAGGATTATAATAATAATAATAATAAATATAAAGACCAGCAGCTCGTGGAGAAACTGCCAAATATTAATGGGCGTTCTTCCCATGTGCACTCTAACCCTCGGAATCAGACAGGCCAATGCAACGGAATGCACAGAGCCAAAGAGGAGGAGGCAGGAACATAAATTACCCCTCCGCTTCAACTGAAAGCCTTTGCTTTCAGTGGGAGGGCCGGGAGGGGCGGGAGGGGCCCTTCACAGCCTTTAAAATATGACCCTTGCCTTGCCAGCACTGTGGCCGTAACAGACTCAGGGGAAAGGAACAGTGCACCCATTCACTGGCATGGCATCACATACACACCATCGTCACCTAGCAACTGTACATAGTAGACACTTTTGAGAATAGTCTCCGAGCAGTTCAATGGAACTGAACGCGTTTTGGCCGGACCTGCGGCTGTAGCCAAAACTACAATGAATAGCAGCAAATGCCCGTCCACCCACCTCAACAGTATCTTATCATGACTCTTCCAGCCAAAGGATAGTGAGAATATACCTGCCAGGCTACTACTGCGAAGGCAGTTCCTTGCATTTCCCCTTTTCTTAAATCATGTCTGGTAAACTGGCTGGTTGGTACCGGTATTCCTAGATAAATATATAAACGAATATATAAATGGCCAATCACCTCCTCAAGTAACTATAATGAATATCATGACATTAAATAATAAATCATGCTAGCAGAATCAAATGTGTTACATTATCAACTATATTCTGACAAAGGCTCATGGCACCACTTCAAAGACCTGCTAAGCAGATAGATACAGGGTTCCCTGAACTTCCCTCTTTTCTGGACATTTTCAGTGATTATCTCTATCCGATTTGACAGACACGGATCACGTTATACATTAATATGTTCCTCTCTACGTGTGTCTGCTGTTAAAAACATAATGCAACTTGCATTATTCAGAGTTGTGAATGAATTAATGTCATCCAACCCAGCGGTTTTCAAACAGAGTCAGGATGTTGTAGTAGTAGTATTAACTACAACAACTATACATAATGTATGTAATACATTTTATTTTTCTTATCTTTTGGAACATTTGTAAATTTTTTGGAAGTATTGTACACCTCACCAGGGGTCAAAATAAAAAGCTCACGGTCTATAATATATTGATGATCCTTGCATGGTAGCATTACTAACGTAGGTGTGACTTCTTTAGCCCATCTCTGATAGCGTACAGGACGTATCCTCTTTCACCGTTAGAACTTGTTTAAGTAGTGACTCAACCTCACCTCAGTGACCTGTACAATCATAACAGCAGGAAGCTTGCATGCTTCAAACAGTGTGCACGCACACACGCATGCACGGGCGTGGTTGTTATACTACAGGTCCCAACAATTTGATCTAAGCAATGTTAGCCTAGGCTATTACAGCACATAGATCCTTAGAGATCTTCATTTTAAACAAGGATGACAATGATGGCACACCTTATTAAGCAAATAATCAAAAGTTCTTCTTACTATTTCGTCAAACCTTCGGGGCTTACTGCAAGGTTCTTCATTATAAAGTTTCACTGTTATTAAACATGTAAAACTACAGCACCATCTAGTGTACTTGCCATGCACAATGTCATCTTTGTTCTACTAGGCATACAAATGTTATATAACATATGCCAACAACATCATATGCCATTTACCAAGCATATTAACCTTTCGAACCCTTTTGGCCTACTTTGATATTATGGCTTCAAAAAGCATTTCTGTAATAGGTATAATCAAGTGTTAATAAGTGTACATATGTCTCTGAAATCAGCACTGCCTCAGCTAGAATTAGTATCCATCCATCTTCATCCGCTTATCCAGAGTTGGGTCGAATTAGGATCATTTCAGAAAATGTTTTGGAGAAACTTTACTCAGTTTGTTTTTAAAATGCAAAGCTCCTAATTTGTGTGTTTTTAATTATGTTCCTAGTTCCTCTTAATTTCTCGGTAACTGGTTAGCTAACGGAGCTATTCTAAAATGATTTTCCAAGCTAGAGATTGTACATGACAAGTGTCCATCAATTTAAATACCGCCTATTATTATTATTATTATCGATTATCCTCAGTCATTTCAGTACTTCGCAGGCTCATCGCAGTACACTTAACTACCTTAATTATATCGCTGCTAAAAAATGCACTCGCCTGACGGGCTAGTGGCTCTCAAAATAGACTCACCCGAGGCAAGCTTAATTTCCAGCCCTGTGTGTGTGTGTGTGTGTGTGTGTGTGTGTATGTGTGTGTATACACACACACAAAGACAAGATATATACCAATCTCTTCAGCGGAATGTCAGGATTATTGGGGGAAAAACAATGAGCTTCTAGCGCTTCTGAAGATATGAAAAAATATATATATATATATATATAATATATTATATATATATATAAATATAGACCGATGCAAAATCTGCGGCGGTGCTGATCTCTGGTTTAGAGGGTTAAATAAGTCCAATTGGAAAATGTATTTCAATTCAACAGCAAAGCTGTTCCTCAGTGTCGTGCCAAAAAGTGATAATCTGACATAAACTGATTGCCAACCCTCCAGTGGATGGCAATCAGGTTTGGACGGACACTCACATTTTGGCACGACACCCACCAGCCCGAAACCATCCCGCCACAGGGGAAAGTTGAAATACCTTAAAATGATCTACATCCCGCCGCTCGTCTGAGTCATCCAGGTCCTACAAAAACACAAATGCAAAGGGTAAACACCATATGGGGTCAAATAGGATGAGGACTAAAACTGAATTACTGCCTGAATAACACAAATAACAATGCATGTCATTTTAGGCAGCAAGAAAATAGTCTGTTCTGGAAGCCAACATCTTGGAGAAAGGGGCAAGCATAAAGACCTGAGCACTATGACAAGAGCCGAAATGATCAGCAATGTTAGAATTACGCTGAGGCCCGGGATGGCCCGGCACCCCTAGTTCTGGCCAGGGCATCTTTTATTCAATTTGAAATCACAGTTTGTGGAGCAATTCATTTATTTGCTATAGTGGTCAGTCATTAGGGGAGGGGGGAAAAAATCAAATATGGATACAGTATAGTATCGAGATATTTCCCATGGGAATACTGTATCCATACATGGACGCCAAGTATTGAGATTTTAACTTGGCATATACAATATTTATGATTTATTATCAGTTAGTTAGCTTGACAATCACATTTTGCAGCAATACCATTTGTTTGATATGAACAAACCGATGTTGACAAACTCTTCCTTTGGGGACATTATTTGAAGTTGGAAAAGTAATAAATTGCAAAATATCGCAGAACATTGCAATATTTTTAAAATCCCAATTATATTGTATTGTGGAATAAGTGTTGTGATAATATAGTATTGTGGGGCCTCTGGTGAGTCCCACCCCTAGTGGTCATGTTGTGCCTACGAACTGTCAAGAGCACACAGAGCGTGTGGCAGAGCCCTGCACATGTCCGATTGTGTAGACTGCACCTGCAGCATTTAGCCCAACTCTTAACCAACAGCAGCAGCTTATTATTACCGTACACGACCAAGCCATTTAACTTTACAAAAAGGAAACCATTTTGCGTAACTGTCTCATGAGGTTCGGCTTGTGCAGCCTATGTGATGTTCCAGGTGTGCAACCGGGATGTCTTCTGCTAAAGCCCTGAATCGTATGCTATTTATTAGGCTATAGTGTTTGCCATTATTCAGATAAACGGGTCAATTATAATTTCCTTTTTATAACTCTGAGAATATTTCTTTTGCTGTGACTTTCACGTTAATCATTCCACTCAAATTAATACTATAATCTAAAATCAGTGTAACAAAGCGTAACGAAGACTAGGTATTATCTATAGTAACATAAAAATATTAATTTCTGTGTTAAATGTGTGACAAGCAAAAAGCTTATTTGGAAATTGTTTTAAAAAAGCCTAAAGTAAAGTCTATGTAACAGCACCTTTGAACCGTGACTATAGCATATAATTATTTAGGATATATATGTTATTCACTTCCCTCATGCAGAAAAGGCACAATTTTGTGCCTAACATTTGAGCAAAATGCTGGAAATAAGTGTTACTCTCAACATTTTCTGAGGAAGGACCGCCAGATCCCTGCTGAATGTGTACCCTTCACCCCAAAAGACCATCCCTAAAGTGGACCCCCCTCCCTCCTCCCGGGAGCTGCAGGGTAATTCGAACACTGATTATCATGATCAGACAACTGGTAATATAAAAACATTGTCAGAATTGCTAGCACACAAATAAATACATAAAAAATAATTAGGGTTTGCAAACAGAATTGTGGGGGGAAAAAAAACACAGACCGAGTTACGTGAGCTCTCTCTGCTGTCTTCAAACCCAAACCCCCTGTGTTCAGGGTCTTCCACACGGCTTATGTCATCCTCTCCATAGCTGGCTGACACCAGACCCACTCCGCGCTTCTCTGGATGCGATGATAAAAAAGGTGTTATCTTTTGAAATGAATGCGCCCGAAAGATTTAATTCCCACATCTCCTAGTTGGAGTAGTATAGTGGCACAACGTGTCAATATTAAGTATATTTTATTAAAGAAAATAATTTCACCATGTGGTATAAAAATATAAATTAGTGTGTAAAAGTCACATAAATCTCGAAGCAAGAGGATGAAGACGTAAATAAAGACGTAGGTTTAAAACGTGAAGGACCTGTTCATAATGCATAACTATATGGTATGTTTTGCTATTAAATATATGAATATATATTCATAATAACCCAGTGTTTAAGTGGAGAAACTAACAACGTCAAATAATCCTACCAGTGTCCCTCTGCTACTAGCCAGTTAGCTAACACAATGCATTTCCGCATCTTAAATAAAACTGACTTCGGGCGACTTTAACTTAATTTCATTCAAATCAACCACTATCTTCACCATTCCTAACCTGCGTCTTCTGTCTCCAGGTCGGAGTCGGGCTCAGAATCGTCTCCATAATCTGCCAAAGAAGAGAGAAGTGCACTCTTTTTACCGCTCGCCATTAGGAGCACGCGTCGCATAAACGTAAGGTCGCACAGTAAATGCGTCATAGAAGGGTTGTGCACGAAATGGGCATGCGCAAATGTATTGACAATATTCTATCTATCTATTTACACACAAATAACGTTGCAGGGGTTAAGCTTGTGATAGATTTTGCCAATGATAATGCCAATTCTTTGTATGATTTAGATTCATGTTGATTCTATTGCGATATGCTCCTCTCTGAAAGACTATATAGGCTACAGTTATGGAATAAAGTCTAGGGTGAATTTTTGAATAGTAAAATGCAAACAGGACAAGACTGAAAAGCCAGAAGTTATTTATATTCTATATGAATAGCATATGAAAATAAAACAAATATTTAGCACCTAAACACAAAAAGAAACAAAATAATCAAATTATCTTTCCAAATCACAATTATCTTTAGTGGTTGTTGACACATGGAAGAGATAACGTTTCAGCTGGATCTAGGCTTCTGGCAAGTTATTATGACAATTTGACATAGTAATTTTACAGAAATTGCCTAAATACGAGAATATTAAAATAACAAACAATTATCTAAAACAACTTACAATAATTTCAAATATTAAACATTAGTAAAGCGAATTGTGTCTTTATGCCCTCGTGTTGTTGTTGTAGTGGTAGGCAGTGCATATTCGATATTCTGGTCTAGTGAGTGAGTAGAATTAGGAAGAGATTAGAGAAAATATCAGTCAATGCCTACGGCAACAATGCTGCCACGTCTGAACTGTCCCTGGAACGAGATGGGACGGGTGTGAGTGGCGGAGGGGGTAGAGGAAGGAAGGGGAAACGAGGACTCCGTTACTTGATTGGGCTACTGTCCAAGCAACAAAGAGGGAACGAAAGAAAAAAATACGGGAGAACCGTCGCTGCATGTGTATGCAGCAGACGGGTTGGACAACCGTTGTTGGAGATCTTAAAATTGCCTAGTTTTTTTTTTTTTTTTTGTCCAGATCATCGATCTATCTTGAGACAGTGGACGTCATAGTCTATATCCTCCGTGCGCGTCAAACGTCAACGCCAGCGTGCATTTGGATGGGAACAGCTGTATCACAGTAGCCTAGTAAGTGGAATAGTGGGGTTGGTCTGCGAAAGTGCGCCTGCCTCCATGCTAAGACCAGGGAGAATGGAAGAGTTTATCACCGAAGAAGAAGAACCATGGTACGACCAACAAGATCTGGAGCAGGGTAAGAAACGTAAACGCCTTTCCTAGCTCCGCGCGGGCCTGCAGCATCCCAATCTCAGTTTGCCTACACTTGTATGGAACAGCGGTACAGAAATTGTACCCCTAAAATGAATTGCTCCTTCGGTTACAGTAAGAGACAAAAGCAGTTTTACACACGCACGACTTGAACGTGATGTTGACTATTTTACATGTTCGTTTGTGCAGTAGCCCAGGCTATATCGCGTAGTATGTAGACTTTTTCATTGCAAATATTATTTTGATTATTTTAGTGAGGCGTAGGCCTGTGTTATGATCGGTGCTGTTGGAAATGTAGCAACCTATGGTAGCAACGGACCAATCTTCGCGGGGGACTAATTCGGCACAACACCCTATCACTTACTAGTTTTTTTGTATGAAAAAAAGACACATATAGACACAATTTTTATGTCGAATCCATATTTCCAGCATAGCACTTGTAAGATACATCACAACACATTTGACAAGGACGTACGGCCTTTGTGGCCCTGGTATAACTGAAGCTATGTCAAAGGCCTGCCTATCTCATCTACTAGCCTATATAATTTGACTGTTATAAATCAAACTAAACCAATCGTGCTGCGCCATTAGGCCTAGACAGTCACATTTGCAGGTATAACATCTCGAGGTTTTGAGTCCTGTAGCATATTTGATGCTTTTCAGCCACCCACTGTGAGTCCTTCTTAATTGGATTATTTAAGAGGCTGTTACTAAAATTAAATAAATAAAATGTGGATTCATATGTCGTTAAAAGCATGACGACTGTGATTTTGTACACAAGAAAATATTCCATGCAAGATGTAATAGAAGGATTTACCAAATCTTCATCCAATTGTGTAAATTACCAGTTTAATCTAAAATAGTCTTAAATGGTCTGGCATGTCAGATGATCGTCAATACTCTTCTATTTCTTAATTTTTCTCCGTGCCAAGGACATTTACACGTTGGCGATGGGCTGATATTTCTAATGCTCATGACCTGACTGGACACAATCACTGTCCCATAGCTTTATATTAAATGGATAAATATAACTTATAACTCATTTTTTGTATAAATCTTAGTATACACATTGTCGCAAGTTAGCTACCAATATTGTTGAGCTAATCATAGTAGACGGCAAGCTATGCCGTCACACACACTATGGGCAGTCGCATGACATCATTTCCAGCTACCTGTTATGTAGGTTTGGGAACATGACCCCTGATGTGTAGTCTAACCTGACATGCCAGATGGATTGTTAGTCACAACTCCATCTGGGGAGCAATTGAAACTGTTTGTAAAGGGCAGGTACTTTAAAAAAATATACCTGCAGTTGATCTGGTCGTTTTCGCTGACGGCAAACCTAAGCCACGCATAAACCACACCCGTATAGCGATCAATACGACACTGATTGGTAAATTCAGTTGCTACTCTGACACTATCGCAATGATTTCTAGGCTTTCCAGACTGATTCTTGGGTCAAAGTTAAACTGACGCTCATGGGTCTGTCAGAGACAGACACCACTGACATATTGTATTACCTTATGCTTACCTGCATACCTGCAAGAGAATGACTTGTGCATCCACTTTTCAAATACGAAGTTAAGTTAAACGATAAATAAAAATTAATTATAAATTACCACTTGGTAAAGACACAAATAATATACTATTTTATGCATTACATTATTCTTTTTTATTTTTTACTTTAAGCCCTGCCAATTAAAATGTTTGAACATAAAGTAATCAAGCTCATAGAGAATAGCTCAGCTAGAAGAGATCATACAGAAGTGGAGAAGGTCTTGTTTGGCCTTAGTTGAATTCTTCCCATAGCCTAAACTGGCTTCTTTCCAAGGAGGCTAATTTGCAGCAATGCCAGCTGAGCCCCTCTATTTTATTGGAACCCTTATTGTCTAAGATAGCTAGATACTTCCTGGATGTCTTTTTATACAGTACATTATAATCAGTTTAGACCTTGGTTAATACAGTGTATATTTTCATAAATCATAAAATGGATAACTGTTAAATTGAACCGTGTTTGTTCTTTAATCCAATCATTAAAAAGCGAACTGGTCTGTGCATTGGTTATATTTCAAATAAAGTGGAATGGAAACATTCAAGGAATATTTAGTATTCTTTATTTAAATGTAAATAATTGTTGGCAATGTTTTAGTTATGCCTATTATTAATAATAATACAGATATTAAACATGCATAACATTAAGTATACAATCAAGCATTGCCAGGCGTCATTAATAGAGATATCGAGAGAAATCCTAATGGTGTGCTCGGTCAAGGGATCAGTGGCAAAGCTCATCTGGAGGAGAGAAAGAGGTTTAATTCCACATTCTAGTAAGTCAGATGGGACAACTGCACTCTATCAAAGCATTGCTGTTATTCAAACCGAAATGTATTGTTCCTAAATTGACAACATACTGTACATTGGTGTATGTATTTCCTTCCATGAGCACGGTTGGTTTGAGAGAAAGCGCTCCATTTTGTTAGCATCGACATTGTCCAGATCTTGCACCTGCAGGGTCAAATGGGTCCAATGGGGTTGTTAGTCCACACAGGAAATCCATTCGGCTGACATTATAGGGTCAAGTCTGAGTCACTGCTTTTCAAGTTGGTGATGTCATTCTCCATAGAGTCTGCAGAAAAACAAGCCTTTGTTGATTTGAGTTGCTGCACAGGAAGTGAGGCAAGGAGGGGATGGGGGGGGGGGGTATAGATGGATAGAAGTGACTTACATCTTGTCTTCCCCTGTCTCTATACCCCCTCTTCCTCCCATACTGTTACCAGGGCTTTCTGTGGTGTTTGGTTTGGGACTTGTAAAAGCCTATGAAGCTCTTGTCAGTGTTTCCTGGGCAAGACGGACCACAATCTCCGCTAATATAATTCTGTGTCCTCTTTGGGATACAGTAACAAGATGATTTGCGAGAGTAACACTGCCTGCAGAATTGGTACTGGCAAGGATCTCAATGTATCAGGAAATGGCACGTGTCAATAATAGTGCTGTATTTAAAGGGATAGTGTGCGTTTTATTAGGCACCTTTCTTTGTAACACATACAGTGTAGACAACAATTGTATGTGTCGGTTTGCAAACAAATTGATTCAGGTGTATTCAGTCAGGTCTTTAGTCCAATCATGTGACTTGGTCCCCAACTTTCGCAACATAATTTTTGGTTGTTATGTTATGCGTTTGTCACACACTGGCAGTGTTCATAATGATGGTAGTGAAAATCAGTTATGCCCCTTTTCCATTGCACGGGCAGGCTTGACTTGGCACATCTCGGCAGGGTCAGCCCAGCCCATTACAATCGGGCTTTCTGCTTGAAGGTGTCTTTAACTGATGACGCACTTGAGTCAATCACGTTTAAATGTAGTGCTCTCTTTAATGCACGTCAGGCTCCTTTTATTAGTTAACAGATTTATCAACATGGACTTGTGTCGCACTGTTCTTGGCGGTTGCCAAATCTTGCCTAATGGCCGGGTCGGCCTTGTGTGTACTACGCACACAGTGCCATTTGTGTTTTAACATCACCTGTTGTACTGTGTGTTTCGTCTCATCTTCATCTCATCTTCCACGCAGACCTGCACCTTGCGGCCGAGCTGGGGAAGACCCTCCTGGAGAGGAACAGGGAGCTGGAGGACTCCTTGCAGCAGATGTACATCACAAACGAAGACCAGGTGCAGGAGATCGAGGTATGGGAGCCACCGGGGAGGAAGATCTAGCCCCGGCCCGGAAACACTGCAAGACACTAGCGGGATGTAGCGATGAGAGACAACGCAAAGCCAATGAGATTCATCGACGCAAAATAACGGTCAGCGACGCGTAGTGGGCGGGTACCGAGTTGTAAACAAATCTCAACTTCAGGCGACCGATGGGAGTTAAGAATATCGTTGACTGACAGATTGACTTAAACATGTCGAGTGGGAAATATATACGAGAGGGGTACCTAGGCAACCAAAGCAAACGAGCGACACATTTTCAGATAGAATGCGATGTGCGACAAGCGGAATGCTTGCAGTGTGTCCTCGGATTAAGAGCTGCCCTCCACCCCATTCTCCGCCCTACTCCCTTGCAAGCTTTCATGTCTGACTGATTGCAACTACTGTCGAGACATTTCACTCAGTTCTGAATACGTTTTTGTTGCTATAACAGAAGGGATTCCAGTGAAGCAAAATCCATTTAGTGACCCAGTTAAATCAATTTTCCCTCCATTAACTCATAGGGTTAGCCTTAACCAAACGTTTCGGGGTGTAATTTTAAAGTGAATCACAGCTGTGTGTGTGTGTGCGTGTGTGCGTGCCGCAATGATTTGTTTGGATTGAGTTAAAGCTTGAGTGCTCGAGTGCTGACCTCTGAACTCTTCCTTCAATATCGCACAACAGCATCTAGATCGTTTCTATTTGGTTGGTAAACTAGGCTAGTTTATCAACCAACATATTGACCAAATGTACTGCTCTGCATCTCATACCTACAAAGGCTGTGCATTCCTTATTTCATGTCAATTATGCATAATAAACATTTATTGTTATGTACAGTAAATCAATAAACAGCACTTAAACGGGTAGTGTATCATCTCGCCACTTGGGGCAAAAGCCACATATTACTGAGACACAACTGAGCAGGAATTTCCCAAAACTCACTCAAGAAAATCATATTTATCTTCCTAGTCTTCTGTTCAATGTTTACCATAGGCTGAAAATTGATCACGTGCAACAACAGCAAGACTTGTGACGAGTTAGTGTTTGCACTGTTTTCATTGTTTCAAATTATACAAGTCCTTTAATTAAAAGGCATGTAAATTGGCACCCATAATTCAAAATTCACCATATATGGAATGTAATCAGTTATTACATGGTAAAAATAAAGTAATGTGTGGTGCTACATTTTCTGTATTACTGTGTTGTACTTGTTTTGAACCTAAAATCAAAAAGGCCTGATTTAAACGGCCCGGTGCGCCTGTCTTGCAGTACCTGGCCAAACAGCTAGAGGTGCTGCGTGACATGAATGAGCAGCACGCCAAAGTGTACGAGCAGCTGGACGGGACAGCCACGGAGCTGGAGCTGACCAACCGCAGGCTGGTGCTGGACAGCAAGGCCTCGCAACAGAAGGTGGAGAGGTCAGGAGGACCGTTCCTGTGTTTTCCCTACTTGCACACGCACGCTCACAGAGAGGGAGACGCTGGCTCGTCGCTCGTGGCCATCCCCGGCGTTACTGATTGGTTGGGTCAGCGAGTGCCACGACCTCCGACCCAGAAAAATGCAATGGAACTGTCTTTCAAGTCGGAATCTCCGACGAGATTTGTCAAGCCCAAATTCGCTGACATAAACACACATGACATCACAGCAATGTGGCCGCGTGTGAGCCCACAGTCAGCAATAAGCACAAAACGGCTTCAATATTCCTACTTTATATCTCGTTTGTTTCCTCCAGGCTGACGGGCACCATCGACGCTCTGCAGACCCAGGTGGACACTCTCTCCGGGCAGGTGGACCAGCTGCGCGCCATGGAGCAGCTCCGCGTCAAGCGGGAGAAGAGGGAGCGGCGGAAGACCATCCACTCCTTCCCCTGCCTGAGAGAGCTGTGCACCGCGCCCAGGTCGGTCGTCTCGGCACTATTTATGCAGCGCAGCATGTAATAATTAGCCCGGCGTAACTGGGATATGTCTGACCACGCTCCATTGGGAAGTGTTTGTAGACCTCTGGTTAATTTTGAAACTATTGGACATTGCTGAACCAGCGAAGCCTCATCTAGCTCTACCACCAAAAACAAACAACATGTCAGGTTCACTCTCTCCTGTCAGTGCCGTTGACCAGAGACACTGGCCTCTATCTGGAGTCGGTCCCCGGGCGCTGCACAGCGGCTGCCCACTGCTCCCTTGAGGGATGGGTTAAATGCAGAGAACATATTTCGCTATGTGTATGTGACAATAAAAGCACCTTTACAAGCACCTTTGCTGGTCCGCCAGCAGGGTGGCTGTGAAAACGCTCATGCGAACAGGGTTTCCACACTGTAATCTCAGCGAAAGGAAATTAAGATGGGAGCAGTAGTCGGGCGGAGCCAGGCCAGGTCATGTGACACTGGTATCAGGTTATAAGGCTCCCTGTACTTCCTACTGCCTTTGGCTCCGATTAGCTCTTCTGCCGCGTACGCACCTCAATGCTCTCTGATTGGCTCAGACATGCACATGACTTCACTTGTCCAATGGGTATGCCGGATTGTTTAATACAGCTGTGTGTGTGTGTGTGTGTGTGTGTGTGTGTGTGTGCGTCCAGGTATGAGGACGGCTTCGTGGTGGGCCGGGCCGAGAGCTTCACGCTGGAGCCCAGGCCCCAGCCCCTGGAGGAGGACAACCGCCACCTGAGGGAGGCCGTGTCGGCCCTGCGCTCCGCCATGCGGGCGGAGCGCGGCCGGAGGGAGGGCGCGGAGAGAGAGTGCCACCTGCTGGCGGGGGAGTTCTCCCGCCTAGAGTCCCGGGTGCAGGTAAGGGGAGCGATGGGCCGCGTCAGCGATGACAAGGCAACTGCGCGTGTCCGGCGTTCTGACATTCTCTGCTACCTCAACATGCTATGGATGCGCACATCCGTTAACGTGTCATTTCCATCATCATTGAGACACACCTATAATACTGTTATTTGTTATTTAGACTTTATCTGTGAAAAGTGCTATACTAACTAACTAGCTAGCTAGCTAATTATTTAACTAGCTAATTAACAAACTAATGATCAAACTAACTAGTACATTAATTAACTAGATAATTAACAAACTAACTAGATCATTAATTAACTAACTAATTAACTAATTAACTAACTAACTAACTAGCTAATTAACAAACTAACCAGCTCATTAATTAACTAGCTAATTAATTAACTAACTAAGCTATACGGTACTTGTTCTGTGATGAATAGCGTACCGTACATGTGTGGTTGTCGCCATGCCAATTGTACCTGTGTTCCCCGGCAGGATGCCGAGCGCTGCCAGGCCCGGGTGCGAGAGCTGGAGTCGGAGCTCATAGAGCTGCAGCAAATCCGGCGCGCCCGAGCGCTGTTGCTGGGCAACGAGGAGGAGGAGGAGGAGCAGGAGGGGCAGGACGACGACGCCGACGCCCTCGCCCGGACCCTGCTGAGCCGCACGCCGGAGACTGACTGCTTCCTGGACGGGCGGGGGGGTCAGGGGGGCGAGGAGGGAGAGGGGGAGGAGGGGAGGGAGTCCAGCCCCGTGCGTAAGAGCTGCAGCGACACGGCGCTGGATGCCATGGTGACGCGTGACGCGGCGGGCCGCCGGCGCGGCGCCAGCTACGCGCTGCACGCCAATAGCGTGCGCCGCCGCGGCATGTCCATCCTGCGCGAAGTGGACGAGCAGTACCACGCCCTGCTGGAGCGTTACCAGGAACTGCTGGGCCGCTGCCGCCGGCAGGAGGGCCTGGGACCCCTGTGCCATGCCGGCGTGCAGACCTCGCGGCCCGTCTCGCGGGACCCCTCGCTGAGGGACTGCGCCGCCACCGTCCCGGCCACCGCACCTCCCCCTGCGCTCTCCCCCGCTGCGCCGGAGGCCGCGGTGGGGGCGGGGGGAGGTGCAGGGGCGGTGGACAGGCGTCTGGGGCAGGGCACGCCCGAGTACAAAACCCTCTTCAAGGAGATCTTCTCCCGCATCCAGAAGACCAAGACGGACATCAAGACCACCAAGGCCGCCAAGGCCAGCAAGCACGACAAGTCGGGTAAACCCGGTAAACAGCAGCCACGGGAGTGACTGGTGCTATAGCTATGTGGGGGGGGTCGCGTGGGTCTCGGTCACAAATCACGTCGGGAGGGTTTCTCCAGAGAGTCGCCGTGGTGACGCATGAGGTGCGTTCAAAATTCTTCTCGCTTTGAACTGAAGGAGAAATACCTCATCTACGCCACATCCCGTGTGTGTGTGTGTGTGTGTGTGTATATGTGTTCGCAAACAGTTTGAACACGTTTGCGAACGTTCGCCTTTGTGTGCCAACTTGAACAGTTTAGCCAATCTGGCCACCCTTTGCCACGTAAGAATACACCCTTTTTAATATATTTTTATGTAAGAGGTACACTTCTCTGTTGTTCTGGGTTGAGAGCATGTGCCTCTCCTACTGAGATGTTTTCCCTAGTCTCTACCCCTCTCTCTGTGGCAATTATTGGTTTTCTCTTGTCTCTACCACTTCCCTGTGGTCACAAGCACTTTTGCACGCACGGTTGTGTTACCTAAGCCGTTATCTGAGGAGTGTACCTTCACCTCTAATTCACTGTCACAATGTTTTATGTTGAACCTCTTCAGGTGGCACAAATGACAATATATAATTTAAAACATAAGAAAACAAAACAATATAAAGCATTAGAAAGTAAATGCAGTACACTAAAGAATATATTTTGAGCTATTTAATTTCAACAGTCAATTTACCTTTTCTTGATTTCCCAGTCTCCAGGCATTGTGGCATTTACTTTCAGGATTCATCAACTGAAGACTGAAGCCGATTTATGAAATCTCACTTTTGTTTTTAACTTGCACAAAAACATAAGTGAAAACCATTTAAGAAAAAACTTGATTTGTGAACGAGACCTACTATGACATTAAAGTAAAATAATTTATAAAAATGTATTCTCCTACGATATGACACAATATTTAAACTTAAAAGCTTAACAGAAATGGGGTAAAAAATACAACACTCAACTCTTTCAGGGCTGTGAAGAATTTAATTTGTATTACATGTATTAAAACAATTCCCATTCCTATCTGCTAGTTCACTACTGTTAGATTGGAGGGACCGGACTCAATTTCTGTTGTATGACGTGTAGGTTTACGGAAACTCAGCCTATTGTTACCGAAGATATGCTAAATCCTATCAGCTGCCTTATGCATAAACCACAAGTAACGTTTGTCTATAGCTTGAATAACAGCAGGTTTTATACTAGCAGGAGACAGCAATATGCCTCTCACAAGACTGTGTGCCAAATGTATAAGGCCCACTGCTAAAATAACACAAACTGAATTCTGCAGCCACATAATATATAGTATTACGTATGAGAGGGAGAATAATGAAATGGGTTGTCCTCCATGTGATTGTGCATTACGTTAGACCCTTGACCTTCTCAAGCCTCAGCATTGTATTGTGGTTTTATTAAGTCTTAGAAAGTTGTACTATGATGCGCTCTATTTTAAAGGAAACAAGTATTTTGCCTGGAACACATTGCTACAATATTGCACTACTCTATGTGTGTGTGACCAGAGTACTGTATTTTATACTGTAGTGATGTCTTTCCTGTCCAGAGATGTAATCCTGAAAATGCTTTTAAATTCAAAGTGTTTGGTTGTTGAAAGGGACCTGCTGTTGGTTTAGTGAGAAAGGTGTATATTTCTTTGTGTGTGCTTTAAATAATTATTTAAATGTATTGCCCCACTGTGGAAGGGTTAGGGTAAGGACTCATTCCCCACCTACTCCAGGTGGGGAATGAGTCCTTACCCCAAGTGAAGGAGTATAAGTACCTCGGGGTCTTGTTCGCGAGTGAGGGGACTATGGAGCGAGAGATTGGCCGGAGAATCGGAGCAGCGGGAG
>JAODUK010029805.1:6123-23200 GCA_027564635.1 Typhlichthys eigenmanni
TTGTGTTGTGATGTGTGTCTCCTGTCATGTCCTGTCTGGTGCAACGTAGTGTCACCTCTCTGTTGTGTTGTGATGTGGTCTTTGTGGTTCAGAGGTTTATCTTTAGTGTGTGCACATGAGGCGCTCACCTTGTGATTGTTTTGTTTGACTGTTATATTCATTTATATACTCCATATATTCCATTACCACGTGGCACATTTACAGAATAATTGTGCGCTCGTGTGTGTGCGCGTGTGCGTGCGTGTGTGCGCAGCCTCCTGTACGAGAAGGGCCGGTGACGCGTAGTGCCAGTCGCGCTGCCAGCCTTCACTCACTGTCAGACGCCTCCTCTGTTTCCTTCAACCACTCACCTGGTGAGAGACACAGCCACACATTGCACACAGTATGCAGCGGCGGTCCAGGGAACCTTGGCCAGCATCTGCATCTCCTGCACGAGAGCAGGGAGACGCTGCTGATATTTCTATTGTTTTCAAAGGGAAGTGCTTGTCTCCCCTCGCCTCTGCAGAGTCTGTGGACACCAAGCTGAACTTCAGCAACCTGTTGATGATGTACCAGGAAGGTGCGGGCAGTCCAGATTCCAGCGAGGACGACTCCAAGCTCTCGATGCTGCCCCACCTAGCCGACCTGGTCTCCTACAGCATCCAGAAGGTCATAGGTTTCGCCAAGATGATCCCAGGCTTCAGGTACGTGTGGGATTCAAGCCAAATTGGCATCAGTTCTGCATAGATCTCAAATACATTTTGTTCAGTTCCTCAATAATCAAAACAGCACTTTTGTAGTGGGTAGAACTGCTGTAAAGGAGTTTGCTGGTCTGTAACAAGTGCACTTTAGCACTTCCATTTTTCATACCAAGTTCAATTCCTTGAACTTGATTCACATTGTGTAAGAACTACTGTTTATTTTAAAAGGTCAAGTTTTCATCAGGATATCTTCACATGTAGCGTAAACATGTACTGAGCATAATTAGCACTCAATATAAAAAACCGTGTGCTTGGATTCAAACCGAGCGCAGTGCATGTGATTGGCCAAAGCACATGAGCACCTGTGCTGACATGTACAGAACTTCTGGTGTCCTGTGTCCCACTAAGCATGTATGTTGAGGTGACCCTCATTTTCATCAATATGCCCCCCAGTGGCCAGAATGGAAGTCATAAAGTCATCGCTCACAAGCAGTATTTCATTCTTAAAGGGTTTGTTTCTTATCCAACTAAGGAATCTCTGGATGTATTTTATTAACATAACTTGTCTTTCTGGTTGGACACAGGTTAACTATTAAAGTGTGTGTGTGCATGCGCTTGGTATCCCACAGCCTCGTTGTCCTTCAAAGCCCACCTATAGATGAACATGTTAACCAAAGCCACAATCATTTTCAAAAGCACCCCCTGCTGTGTATCAGTTGGGAGCGTCAGTTGGGCTCATGTTACTGCTTTGGGCTACAGCTTGCACTTGAGGGAACATGAAACCATACAGCATACTGTATCACATCGTATAATCTGAAGTCACACCTTAAGGGTTATTCATTTTTGAGAACAATATCCATCCGCGCGTACGCGGCCTGTACACATCGAAATGCATTGTGAAGCAAAGCGTAGTGCTACAGCTTTGTTGATATGCGCGGTTTTCGTCACTTTGTTTATGTTACTATTTACGGAGCCAGGGCTGTGTAGAAGTATCAAATTATTTTTATCAATGCGCACAGAGAATGGTAAGAAAGCGAAATGTGAGGAGATATTTGGTGTATTTGACAACACGTGTATTAGCTTACAAATGCTTTTGCAATAGCTGACTATACCTTTAAATGGAAGAACTATTTTGTATTGCAATGGCCAAAACACCAAATACAGTTTCTGTGGGCTGACTTGATGAAAGTGGTGATATCAATGATATCAGTATCAATGTGCTGAATCATTCTGTACGCAGCACTGGTCCAAAATACCTCGGAGCCACTGGTCTGTTCAATGGCTCCAGAAAATGTGTGGTTAGCCTGCGTGTTTGTTGCTAAATGGAAGATACCATTTATGACTAGCTCTGTACTGTAACTATAGTATTCCAAGCTAAATACATTATTTTTGCCATTACTATGTTACAAAGGCCCCTGCAGCTATAGCACATGTATCACCTTGTGTGTGTGTGTGCTGCAGAGATCTGACAGCAGAGGACCAGATAGCCCTGTTGAAGTCCAGTGCCATTGAGATCATCATGTTGCGGTCCAACCAGTCCTTCAGTCTGGAGGACATGTCATGGAGCTGCGGGGGGCCTGACTTCAAATACTGCGTCACCGACGTCACTAAAGGTCCGTGTTGGCTGCTGGCTTCAAACCCTGCACGCGCACAAGCATACATACACACACACACACACACACACACACAGCCAAAAGACACCGGTTATTTGTAACCGGTGTCAGGCATTCTTCTTGTGATAGAAACTATGGTTAGATAAACATAGATTTTTGGTATAAATCTTTGTTTGTGGTGCGGGCGAGGGTACTGTAACATGCTGATCTTTATATTAAGACTAAACACACTGACCATCAACAATGATTTAATGTAATGTCAAGAATTTCACGTTGTTGATAAAATAGGACCAGAAAAGGGTGGACTGACTGACTATAAATAATCCAGCGGTGATGTTAAACAAGGAAGGAAATCTCCATGGGAGTTCCACTATCTTGCCCAGGAACAGTATAAACTTCAGGCAGTATTTCAGGATTAAAGTGACCCAGTTCAAATATGTCTTGGAGATAGTTACAGTATGTGTGCAAGTAGCATGCCTTGTAATGCCAACACAATGTTGTTAATAAGAAAACATTCAAAGGTAAACTTACTATAATCATATCCAGCGGTGCCTTTCCATACTTAACTCTGTAAAGCTTTTGGAGATGATCAAAACTTTATGAATGCCATTGTGATATCGTGACCTATTTTCACGAGTGTAACTCAGAAATGTAATTATGTGAAGGAATATGTGTTTATAACCATGTCCCCCCCACCACCCCCAACAGCGGGACACACACTGGACCTGTTGGAGCCGCTAGTGAAGTTCCAGGTGGGCCTGAAGAAACTGAATCTTCATGAACAGGAACATGTGCTGCTTATGGCCATTTGCCTGCTCTCCCCAGGTAAATAGAGAGAGAGAGAGAGAGAGCTAGAGAGAGAGAGAGAGAGAGAGAACGAACGAACATGTTTGCTGCCGTTGTGTTGAGTTCAATGTTCCTTAATCTCTCTCTCCCCCCCGTCCCCTTCCCATACAGACCGCCCGGGCGTCCAGGACCACGCCCGCATCGAGCAGCTGCAGGACCGGCTGTCGGAGGTGCTGCAGGCCTACATCCGCGTCAACCACCGCGGCGGGCGGCTGCTGTACGCCAAGATGATCCAGAAGCTGGCCGACCTGCGCAGCCTGAACGAGGAGCACTCCAAGCAGTACCGCTCGCTCTCCTTCCAGCCCGAGCACAGCATGCAGCTCACGCCGCTGGTCCTGGAGGTGTTCGGCAGCGAGGTCTCCTAGCAGACACGCCCCTACTGTTCCAGCTCCCCATCCCCCGCACCCCCACCACCTGTGTCCTGATAAGCCCGCCCACCCCGAGTCACTCTGAAGAGTTATTAGACCCCCTGTTGTTGTTGTTGTTGCCCCTCCCACTACACTTCTAAACTCCAAGGATTGGGATAGCTTTGCATGCCCCCCCCTGACACCGAGGCCTGCAGACGTCACACCCGAGCCTCTGGATCGTACAGATGAAGCGCCGCGTTGACACCCCTCCCGGCGTCCGCTTACCAGGAACGTCCCTATCAGCTGCTCCCGCATCGTCGCTCCCAAAGCCCTGCTTTCTCCCTGCCGCAGACCCCCGCATCGGTGCGATCATCATCATGGTCCTCTTTATTTCTCCTCACCCGGCATGGTCAGTGTCTTGTGACACGCAGCATACACGGAGAATAACACACATCTATCCTGCTAGAGATGAAAGCAGTCTCTCTCTATGCGCCTGTTAGCATTAGCGTTAGCCTTTCAGCCTGCGAACCGCACAGGCTAACTAATGCGCAGAGTGTCTTCAAGCAGGGACACGCTGAAGCCATGTGTGTGGGTAACCGTAGCCCTTAACCAAGGCTCTATGTGTAACTATATATAGTGAGGGCTGAGCGTTCTGTGGAAGTAGAGGAAACATGTTTCAGGAGGGGATGCCTCATGGGGAGATGAGGCGTTTGAGGGCGGAAGCTTACAGTACATTGGCAGGAAAGAGATGGGAGTGGCTACGGATTGAATCCCCACTCTAAAAACAAAAGGGAATTTCACGAAACAAAAGAATGTATGTAGAGTCATATATAAATCATTAACAGTTAAGCTGATTTCTATATTTAAAATGGTGAGAATGATGCCTGTTTCCATGGAAACTAATGTTTCAGATTGATCCACTGTAAAATGTAGAGGGTTTAAATGTCCCCCCCCACACACACACACACACACACACAAACACACCTCACACCCACCTGGGTATGTTTGCATGTGTAACCAAAGGTGTGTGCGTGTGACATAACATCTGAAATGTCACAGATATCACATACACGCGGCACGAAAGCAACATGGCGCGTGTGAGGGTTCTACTTGTTTTTCATGTACAGTGTATCAAGATATTGAGGATCCACAAGGGGGCAACTATAAAGGCTCAGTCCAGTGAGTTGTAGACAGGAGCATACCCACGTATAAAAACATTTACTTGGCATGTGCACATTCACTAATTCTTGTGTGGCTATTATTGAATGTCTCACCTATTTTGTTTAGCTGGTTAGATTGCTGCTACAACAGTTAGTTACAGCTGGATAGTTTTGCGAGAGACAAACTATTAGCTGATACCTCAGGGAAATGTTTGTACTCGAATGTTAATGGTGTGTGTGGCGTAAGATTACAGTCATTAGAAAGATATTTCCAATGCTCTAGGCGTCACTGTGACTGGTCAAGCTAAATAACAGTGTAACTAAGCTAAAACTAACTTTTTGTTAAGTAGATCAGAGAAGGATGTTTCCTGTCTATTCAACAAAAGGCATGAAATAGGCCTACTTTCAAGTATGAGTTAATCTCATTTCTACTCATGTCCACTAAGATGGGTATCGTAAGGTAGCTCAGCGTAGTTGTAGAAAAAGATGGAAAGAGAGGTTTATGCTTGTATATTTGTACATATACAAATTCATTTTCATCCACTATGCCATATTTGTATTTTCATCACCAGTCAGGTGTAGATAAGCGAGGTTTTGATGTGGTCCAGCATCAGTACAGATCATATCACTTCCTAATTGCCTGCCCACTTTGTATGCCATGGTCGCCCCCTTGTGGACCAATTTTGTAAATACCACTTGCTTAAACTACATAGTGTAAAACGTACTAGTAGGCAAATGTATGAAGATAATTTAATTGTTCAGTTGCAAGTTGTTATATATAATATATATATGCATACATTCACACAGCTGTGGAAAGAACCTGATACCGCTGCACATTTAAAAAATATAACAAATATAAATAAAGTTTTATAAATGTTAAAACCAGAGATACAGATACATTGGTACATTTTCCAGAGCTGTGTGTGTGTGTATATATGCAAAAAGGACACTCATTTTGTAAACAGTGTTATGAGTGGAATGTTCATTTTTTCTGGTATATTGGGGAGGGCTGCCATAGTTTACATGACGTCGGCACTGACATAAGCTAAGACTCACGAAGATGCTGTGAGGGCTCCATTCCACTGAACATTCCCACTAGCACTTGTGTTGAGCATTCCAACAGGCGTGAGTGCCATGTATGGCCTCCGCAGTCACCGTTTGGAAGAGACCATCAGTGACGATATCCTACATGTTCCGGCAGCCATTTTGAATGTACTGAACAATAATATTACCAAGACACACTATGGATTGATTGTTCTTTCTGCCTATCCATTGATGCTCTCCTTTCTTGCTCTGTACTCAATTGGAACAATGTCAGAGATTTCCTGTCTAATTTTGGTAAAACTATCTAGCCCATCAAGGTTGTGTCTCTTGCAAATGACCTCAACTGGCTATTAGGATTTGTGCTGCGGTGGTGTAGATTTAACAATTAAGTTTTTTCTTCTTCTTTCTTTTGTCCTAATTGACAGACGAGAGATAAGACAGAATGGCCATTATTTTCTCATTGTTTTCTTTTCACAATGTAACAGAAGAGTTGTCGGTGTACCTGAAAAGGGACATACTTCAAGTCATAAAGGAAAGATGGTCCCCAGCACTGCAAAAACTCCAGCTACACCTGCAACACTGAAAGCATGACACCAGACAACAAGTGTGTCCGTGCCTCGTCTGAGAGACACAGTAACTGACTAATGCAAAGCAAACTGTCAATGTGGGCGTGCCTCTTTATTCACCAGCCAACTATTTTCATACCCTCGTCTTTGCTAGCCAATTACAGCGGAATTACATGTACTTTATAGCTTTATCTGAGAAGCCATTCAGGCCTTGCTTTGGATGACCAGCGCACGAAGGGCTTATGGGAGTGTGTATTTTGTTGCTTGGCTGCTGTGGTATTGAACATATCAGTGCACACTGTGAAAAGACTGCTTTGCTAATGGAACATGCCTCCTCGCTATGGAGAAAGGAAACTTTAGAACTGAACTCAGTGTGTAGTAGAACCTGGATAATAAGAGAGAGATGGTAAAATTATAATCACGGGCAGATCTACCGTAATGCGGTATGACGACGGATGTCTCCTCCCCAACCTAAAGTGGGATTAGCTTTCTAGTTTGTATCATTTAAGATCTTCAAATCAAGTTACATAAATATATAACTTTGAACAGAATAGGCCTCATTCAAAACAACATAGTGGATTCTTTAAAATAATTCACTTCCATGTCAATCATTATACAAAATAATGCAGGAAGAGGTCTTGGGTCAGAGTTGGTGTTTGGTAACCAACCACCATTTTATGCTTTTGGGGATGAGTAACTTACATTTTCCCTGTGCTGTCAACTTGAATGGAAGACAAGTAAACACAGCAGCATCTGGTCCAAAATGGCAATACTTTCTCTCTGGTGATTTGGTTGTTAATTTAGTCAGGATTGCAGTTTCCTTAGTTACTGCTTTTGGCATAAATTAAACTCAAAACGGCCGCCGACACTCTCCCTGACCTCTCCCCTCAAACCAGGTCAGCAACTCCACCTCAGTAGCCTTACCGCAACCTAACTCAGCTGGAAACGGATACCTCATTGTTTTACAACACATTTATTGACAGTAACATAGCTAACACATGCTAGACACTAGCATCTGCATACATGGAATACAACTGACAGGGCATGGCTCTCTTTCAGTAGGCTATAGTGTGTTTCTATTTACATATAACATAGCTAACACATGCTAGACACTAGCATCTGCGTACATGGAATACAACTGACAGGGCATGGCTCTCTTTCAGTAGGCTATAGTGTGTTTCTATTTACATATAAACTATTTTAATAAGGTAGTACCTATTTTAATAAGGTACTATTGCTAGTCATTATTCAGTGGAAAGTAAGTGCATCCAAATGGATATTATTATACAGTACATTTTAGTTTCATCACATTTTATTTGCGCTCTTGATTTCAAAATTGCTCGGTTTCTGTTTTTTTTTTTTTTCATGACATTCTGTATTTTGTCTTTCACTTCTTGTCTTTTATATCTCTCTTTCTGACTCTGTCACTCATTCGTATCTCCCTAACATTGGGCTTACTGTACCATACAGACATATTGCTATGCTGCAGTTAACCAAAACATACTACCTCTCCCGTCTGCACGTATACATGTACATACAGTATATATATATATACTGTTTATATATATTTCTATCTCAGCATAAACGTGTTTGTAGAGAGAGCATACATTTTTATTTTAACAGTAATATTTTTCATATATTTCATTTTGTATTTCTTTTTTTAAATGCTGGAGTTTTATTTTATTACCTCAACATATCGCTATAGGCCTGCAAATCGAGAGGAGCTTGTTGATCAGTCACTTCACCATGGCCTACCTTATTGTTCTGTTCTTCTTGCTTGACCTGTGTTCTCGCATTAGACTGAGAATGCCAACCCTTCAATGCACACGCGAACAAAATATGAAAATACAGTATGATTATATAAAATGCACTCTCGAGTAAAAGCTGCTCCGGGCTGAAACCCCTCATCTCATCTCTCCTGGCTACTTCCTTAGTAATGAAAGTTTATATCTTAGTTTTACCTTACGCTGATGAAACCATAACATAGTAATGATATGCTTATCCCTTAACCTAACCCCAACCAGATACGGTTGAATGACTTGGTGAATGAGGAAAAGCCAGAAAACGGCATGGAAAAAATGTAATGCTTACTGTATACTTGCTGCTACTACGCCAACAGCTGTAGTTATTGTACAAGCTTCTTTCTCCAACATTCTGCATGTTGGACATTCATAAATATGCCTGTTAATACTTCATATATATTGTATGTATGTATGTATGTATGTATATACAGTATATATACTGTAGATATACTTATACAGTATATATATTGTATTTACTTGTATGGGTTGTAATGTAGGGGTCATGTTTTGTATATTACTCACAACAGAAGTCACAACTGTTATATAATCTCCCGTCTACTTGCACGAATGTAAATCTCTTCAAATCCTACTACATATTTTCGACTGCCTTTTTCACTGTAACCAGGCCTACAATATGCTGTGAATGACAAAAAGCCTATTTACTCTAGCTTTGACCAAGTATAGAAGAAAACAAGCCTATTGTACATTAAGCAAATGGAATACAGTTTGGACAGTGTTAGCATACAGTATGTCATATAGTGTAAAGGTGTAAGGACGTTGTGTTGATGGTGGGTGAGACAGCAGGAAAACACAATGTTATATATAAAGCTATTAACATAATATATTAGACATGTTCATTGATTGTAGTTACGAACATGTCACAATTGTTGACCCACTTGATTAGGGAGGAGTTAAGGGAAGCTAAAACGGGTCAGTAACTGTAATCACTTACTGACTAAATGATAATATAATGAAATATGTGATTTGTACAATACACGTATATATTATAAGACGAACAGTTGTATATGTGAAAATAAATCTTTATTAGCGTAGCTGTGCTGGACAGATGATTCAATGAGTTAGTTTTGATGGAGAACAGGGTATCGGGTGGCTTTCCACTTATGTTATGCCATGTTAGTGCAGTGCTCTCTCTCTTGCTCTACTTTAGTTCTGCTACCTCTGTGATACCAAATATGTGCTTCTACTAGGGCTGGGACGATATATGATATTAGCGTTTATCGTGATAAAAATACTGACGATAATCTTATCGTGGTGAATGTCCACTACCATGATAATCATACCTATTAATATTTTCACAGGTGACTTGACAAAAGCTGTCTAGCTCACTTGTACAGTCCATTTGTATTGATAAATACTAACTTATTTATTAGCCTGCATCTTTCCAGTCAATCACCATGATGGCTGAACGCTTGGCTTGCCCATTGTGTCCCCCACATAAAAATGATTAGTCAAATTAGTTGAAATACTGGTTTCAAAACTAAATGAATCACACAAAAAAACTAAGCATGTGTGTCATGATACAATACAAATGTAAGATGAAGTGATTCCAGTATGCTTTAGTGTCATTTCGTTTATCGTTTATCGCAATTCTTTTGGCCATAGGATAATCGTGATATAAAATTTTCATATCGTCCCATGCCTAGCTTCTACACACACACAAACACACAAACACACTGCACTTGTGATGACCTCTCCCTACACACACACACACACACACACACACACATATAGTGTATATCCACACTCAAAAACAAACACTTCTATTGTGGGCTGTTCTTCACCAGCATTTTTTGCCAATGATGCACTTGTCCTGTTAAGGCCTCCATCTATTGTTATTTTGTGATCATTAGTACTGCCTATAAGCGACTTTACGTCAACATAAATGAATAGAAGTGCTAGTGTTATGTATTTCACAAACACATAAATGCATATGTTGCTCAGCTCAGTCAAACCTTGGTGTGCCTATAACCCACAGCCTTATTTTGGAACAGTATCGGGGGTATTTAGCGGAACACCTGGCTATTTGTAGTTTTTTATTGACGTAAAGCTGTTTTAACGAGTTCACTGCTACAAAGGCTTTTTAATCCCCCTCCTTTTTTCTATCCATCCTTATCAATTGTATCTGCATTCAAGTCAAGAGCCTATACCAAACTAGAATGTTCCATTTCAGGATTATAGCTAGAGTTTATGGATATCTCAGTTGACTAAATTCTTTTCAGCAACCTTAACTAGGCACACATACTGCTTTTCTCTGTGTGTGTGCATGTATGTGTAACGCGTGACTGTGTGAATATTTTGTTCTTAATTGGTGTACCTGCTGAATAAACTGCATAAGCATAATGAATTCAGGCCCATTAGATGTATACTCAAAATGTCAGCATTGTGCCAATGGAAAGTGCCCTAAATTTAAGCCTACATGTAATTTATATTGTAGCAAGTACAAAACTCCTGAAGTGTTTCAGCTTACTGTGTTCTCCCGCGGCTTGAAATAAAAAAATTATCTGAGTGAAGTCCTAAAAAGTCCATATGGTATATGCGCTACTCCATAAAATGAAGGCACTTGCTAAACCTCCATGCTTCATGTAAGCAGCTTGTCACCATAGCACTGCTTTTGATGGCATTATAATACCAATAGCCCTGTATAAACATGATTAGCATTATTTACTAATGTCTATCTTCACCACTTGTCCTGGTGTCACCGTTTCCCTTTGGTCTTCTGTTTCAAATTGATGACATGATTTATATGTTGAATAATAGTGAGAATGTTTTGGGAAAATCATAAATTAAACCGCTGTACATGATGCAATGCACAAAATGTGTCTGGTTCTTTTATTAACACTGGTATGCTATTAGGTGGTCGGCTTATTTGGAGCTATCTGAATTACCGAAGGTATTTTTAGTATACAGTAGTTAATTTATTCATGTATTTATTTTAAAACAAACCAAGACAGTTCAGTTGCAGTATTATTGTTTTATTGGTGCATTTCAGTCAATTATGTAATTAAAATATGTTGAAATAGGTACCTAAATAATAACAATTGTAACCACAATCTGGGTGGAATGGGCATAAATCAATTTTACATCCATACTTCCAAATAGGGGCTGGCCTGTCACTCAACTGCCCGGCTGGAGTGTGATACAGGCATAGATCCACATGACAGAAATTATGTTTATTATTGACATTTCATGGTGTTTTAAAGGTGGATTTATGTTGCACTTAAATGTTTTGCCACAAGATGGTGATAATGCACTTTAAGTGCACATGTTCATTTAAAATGAATAAATCCAAATAATAGATCCAATTCAAGACAATGCTTCCCTCTTCACGTGACTATACTGTATATTATCACAAGTATTTCATTCAGTGTACTACAGTATACTAACATAAATTGTTGTAGCACAGTAGCAGGATATTAAGTTCAAGAGTTTCAGGCAGTAGCGGTGCTTCAGGAATATATGTTTGTTTTTACATTAATGTACATGTCTGTTCTGCTTTTCTTTTATGATGCAACAACTTACTCAACATTCTAAAACAGGCTACATAAAAACATTAGAATGGATATAATTCAAATATATAATTCATTACATTACTGTATAATGTACCATAACAAAGTATATTACATAGGCTAGTAGTAGCCCCAGCAGATCTCTATATATTTGTGCTCAATCACAGGCACATTAAAATATAAATGTTTTTAATCTGGATATTAATATTGCTACATTTGGTGGCGGGCACGTTTAAAATATTTTTCCCAGTTGTATGGCAACAGGTATGCAGCTTCACAATGTTTAGTTTGGACTAGGCTCTCTGAATTCATGGCTCTAAGCAATCAACAAATTATTAATGTATTCAGGACCCAAACTATTGAATGATTTATAGACTAGTAAGACTTCTATTCTATCTATTCTGTAACATATTGGAAGCCAGTAAAGATTTTAGAACTGAATTAATGTGCCGTATTTCATGGTCTTGGTTGAGACCCTATAGTAGCAGTTACATTCTGATTGAGCTGCAGCTATTTACTGAGACCATTACAATAGTCCACCCTAGTTCACGACAAAAGCATGAATGAACTTCACTTGATCTTTGGTTTTTAGAGCCCGAGAATCAAAGTGTTTATTAATACTGCTTCTATTTTTGTTGCCAAAAACAATAGGGCCAATTCACAATAATTTGTCCTGATTTAAAGTGTAATTTAACCCTAAAATGTGTTTGAGCTGTAAACTAAGTAATATTATTGATCTGTGATGAGGCATATCAATCAATGCTGGTGTTAATATTGACAAAATTTCCATTTTTATGAACAGAGCTACACGTCGTATCCAAACCTGGCCGGTTTTCAACGGTACACTTAGTATGCTCATATGTCATCAAATGTAAATGATAACATTAATTTTAATGTGCGTCCTCTTCTCAGCCCCTCCCCTCACTCATCTTGATGCAATTTTTATAGTATAGTTTAGTATAATGGGTGGAGTCAGGCTCAGGGGTGCAGTTACACTTTAACTGTAGAAAGGTGTGACCTCATCCAAATATTTATTTGTACTCATTGTCTGAGCTGAGTCATCTGTGCATCATCTGCATAACTAATTGAATCAATGTTGTTGGTAGAATTTGGCCCAAAAGCAGCATGTCAAAATAGAGACCAGGCCAAGCCAACCTATCAGATTCATGACTGCCAATAGTGACTTCAAAAGACCTACAGTAAGAAAAGTCCCAGAAAGTCTCACAATTTTCCATACACTGTAAAATGCAGCAGTTTGATCTAGTCACATTCAGAAAGTCTTAAAAACAACCAACTGACTAAATATTATGATTTCAATAACTGTAGCGCCAACATAGACTGACTTGTAAAATTCTGCGCTGGAAGGACATTAAAACTTAAATTTAACTTAAATTGGAAGTACAGATAACACAAGTTAAGTTATTCACTGTCACACATCAACAAAGAAGAGCATGTGCCTGTAATGTATTGGACCAATCATGTTTGACCTTTGAGGATAAAATAGTTAAAGGTATACTTCAAGGCCATATTTAAAATCATATAGGGGAAAGGGAAAACCTGTTTTTGTGGGCTATTGCTGGTTCCAATCGCCAAGGCTCAAATCGAGCAGTGTTCCTTTAATTCTAACTTTCTGATGGGAATGCTAGCTGTTACCATGCGATTTGTGTTGTGGTTGTAACCGCCACGCAAACAGATTTAACATAAATGCTTTGAGCAAACAACATTTGAGCCCAGTCCGGTGATTACATGCGGAAATCATGGAGGAGAAGCAGGCTAGTCTGTCTTGTCTGTGATGAGAGTCATCCAAACATCATTAAGACAAGCTCCTCCATGTGACCTGCCAGAGAATGCCGTACATGGATGACTCCCCACTTCCTAGGATGGAGCAGGAGAGAGGGGGATTTAGTAAAAAATAATGACAGTATCAAGGAGAAAGCAGTGACAGCCTTCTTACAGCCGTAAAACCTCCTGATTTAAGGAATCGCCACAGAAGATTCTAGAACGTTCTCTAGGTAGCCCTCACTGAAAAGCCACACTAAGAAATTGATACAGTATTAGCCAAAACACATGCTATAAACCGGCTGCTAATATGGATGTATGACTATCTATCCACTTACATACACCTTGACGGGCATATGTATTTTAGACAGAGGTTTTGAGGACCCAAGTGCAAGAATATTGTTGATATGATGGTTTAATGATGACCTGGTTTGCAGAACAGAACTCACTAGACAATGGTTAGACTAATTATCCAGCCCAGGGCAGACACAGGACTAGGAAGTTAACACAAGAAGAGATGATTGCTGATTGGGGAAACACACTGGGAGCAGGGGAGACAGCTAAGACACCCACAGGTTGGGAGGGGAAGTGCAGGCATGGACCATCAACACACAAGTCTACTGCAGTGATATTATGGTCTGCCATGATAACGTCTTCCATTATAAAGTGGGCTCCAACCGCTAACCAGATGCTAATCGCTCAAACAACAATGTGTTGATTGACTATTATCTCACTAAGGTTTCATGGCTCGTATAAAGACAGCGGTCTGTGAAGTGTTTTTACAATCACATTCCTGCATAATCACTGCATTGCATGAGGCACTGTTGGGAAACAACGCTGACACACCATGCTATGCAGAGGCTTATAAACACACTCTGTTGCTCTATTTCAGACATCCCCCCCACCCACCCCACCCATCGTCTTCTCTTTTTAGTCACATCCTGGTGTGCTCTCAGATTTATGTGCAGAGGCCATTTCCTGGAATGTTATGTAATAACAGTGGAACCATACTCAGGCACTGAGTGGATTCCAGTTACCCTATATTCAACTCATCTGGAAACATGTTTTTCTGAATAGATACGTTTTTGCTGATATGAGGTTTTTGCCCCGCTGCAGATACAGAGAAGGAAGGTGAGTCACAAGCAGTGTATATTACTTCCATAATACTCACTGTGTCTGTTGAAATTTAGATAATTTGGTCATGATGGGGTTATTTTTTTATAAAGCGAGGGGTGATCAATTATATCCCACCCCCATATATATGAACCAAAATAATATGGAGTATAGATCCATAAATACTGTTGGTAAAAAATGCATGCACATGTATTAAACAAAACTATGAAAAATAAATAAATCAAAGACAATTTAATACATTAAATCATCTTTTGCCCCCACTTTGTGAACCAATAAAACAAATAAAACATAAAACGCCATTGGCACTTGCCCCCAGAGATTGCTTCTGGTGCAGAACATTATAGTTCTGAATCTACTTTAGCTGCCTACCATACAGGACCATACTTGGAATTTGACACAGCAATTCCTTGTGGTGACTGCTGGTACCGCACCTGGCCAGAACCAACATGCCATGTTGGTGCACTCCCATTCATAAATGTGTCATATTTGGTGCAGATCCTTGTAGTAGGAATTTAGCATTGCTGCTGCACTATTAGCCAGCAGAACCAACATTAAGATCGCACGCACCTTTACGGATGGATGGACGGATGGATGGTTGGATGGATGGATGGTTGGATGGACGGATGGATGGATGGATGGATGGACATATGGATGGATGGATAGATGGATGTATGGATGGATGGACATATGGATGGATGGATGGACATATGGATGGATGGATGGACGGACGGATGGATGGATGGATGGATGGATGGAGGGATGTATGGTTGGATGGATGGGTGGATGGATAAACGGATGGATGGATGGATGGGTGGATGGATGGATGGATGGATAAATGAATGGGTGGATGGATGGATGGATTGATGGATGGGTGGATAGAAGAGAATAAAACAATGGTGGGATCAGTAAAACAAACATAACATCTAGAATGAAAGTCAGATACATTGAGATGCAGTCAAACTGAACTGGGAGAAAGACAGTGAGCCAGAAAACAAGAAAATTAAGGGAAAATACAGCCAGAGAGAGAGAGAGAGAGAGAGAGAGAGAGAGAGAGAGAGAGTGGGAGCTTGTGGTAACTGCTGACGCACATGTAAAACATGAAGGAAAAGATGGAATGGAATCTCCGCTTGGGTTTACTAAGCCGGTAGACAAGGTCACAAAGCCGTTGGCGACATGGTGAACATGCACGCACGCACGCGCGCACGCACGCCACACACACACGCACAGTACAGCAATGGGAGTTATAATAATAGCAGTTTAATAGGTGCTAAGCAACGATAGGGGAAAGATCTTCAAAACCACATCGGAGTGGTGATGGTGGGGAGAGGGGGTTGCAGTGGTGGGCAAAACATTCTCACACACACACACACACACATCTTTCCACTTGAGAGACATTGTCTCAAAAGCGGAAAGATGTGGAGCGTTGGTTTCATCCCCCCCAATCACCACCATTTCCCTATGTCTGTGTGTGTGTGTGTACACGCACACGTATACACGCATGTGTGGCCACATTCATCTACTTCTAAAACACCCCCCCAAAAAAAGGAAATATGTGTGTGTACGTAAGCATTTCTACGTGCGTGTGTCCACATTGCACCACATTTGTAATACATGCCCCACACCGATAGAAAAACACAGGCGCGCGCGCGTGCACACGTGTGTGTGTGTGTCTTGGGCATTTGTGTTTTAATTTCTTTTCCACCAAGGCATTTTGGCTTGCCTCTGTGTTTATGTGTACATGCAAGTATAACACTAGCCATGGTGCTCAATGGTTTATGTTTGGACAATGCACACGGATGATGTTTGAATGCTTTGTGAGCATAATAGCACTATTGTACAACTTCTCTGTGCATACTGTGTGTCACGCACGCACACACGCACGCTTCTTCATGTTGCTTAAGCTCCTTGCCTCGCCTGCAGTCCGCGCTTGTGTGCAAAATGTGCTCGTTTATACAGAATGTGTTCATGTTAGTTTGTGTGTGTTTATATAGCATGATGCATGTGCCTTGATATGTGTCTCTGCAGAAGAAGAAGACAGAGATAGTGTTTATCTGACTAGGTTTATAATTGTGTGTGTGTGTGTGTGTGTGTGTGTGTGTGTGTCTGAATGGTATTTATATCTACTGTGTTCTGGGCTGGCGTTGCAGTCAGACCGTGGGAATGTGGCACAGGATTTCTGTGGTATTTTTAATGTTTGTTATTAAATATTCCCACACGGGACCATGACCAGACCCCGTGCCCCTCCTCTCCTCTTCCTACGACCCCTCCCTCCCTCTCTCTCTCTCTCTCTCTCCCCTCTCTCTCTCTCTCTCTCTCTCTCTCTAAGTCCTCCACCTCAGCCAACACATTCTTCTTTCCCAAGGAGAAAAGGAGTAGCACTGTAGGATCCGATAACACTGTAGGTCGGGTTTCCACGGCAATCTGGGAAGTGCAGCGACAACTGTTTCTGAGGATGTAAGCAGGTCTCTCTCTCTCTCTCTCCCTCTCTCCCTCTCTCTCTCTCCCAAAAGGGTCTAGCTGCAGAAAGGCACTCTGGTGCAGAGGCACTGTCGGACATGTGGGCGGGGCAGGGGCACTCT
>JAODUK010029815.1:0-11337 GCA_027564635.1 Typhlichthys eigenmanni
ATAGAACGTACTAGACTAACGGTTGGGCAGTAGGTACTTCACCAAAGGTAGTCTATACTGAGTATTCGGATGCAGCCCATGTCTGTGTTTGTCCTTTTAATGTATATATATTTGTGTGTGTACACGTGTGTGTGTTTTATCAACGTTTCTCTTTGTGTTTGTGTCCTTTTAATGTATATATATCTGTGTGTGTGTGGACCTGCCCATGTGTGTCTTACTGTCTATGTGTGTGTGTCCTTTTAATGTATATATATCTGTGTGTGTGTCAGGCATGACCGCTGCAGCCTCCCTGGTGTCTCTGGCCTGGGCCCTGGCCTCGTACCAGAAGGCCCTGCGTGACTCCCGTGAGGACAAGAAGCCCCTGAGCTACCTGGCGGTGCTCATCCAGTTCTGTTGGCACTTCTTCACCATCGCGGCGCGCGTCATCGCCTTCGCGCTCTTCGCCTCCGTCTTTCAGCTCTACTTCGGCATCTTCATCGTGCTGCACTGGTGCGTCATGACCTTCTGGATCGTGCACTGTGAGACCGACTTCTGCATCAGCAAGTGGGAGGAGATCGTGTTTGACATGGTGGTGGGCATCGTCTACATCTTCTCCTGGTTCAACGTCAAGGAGGGCCACACCCGGTGAGGAGACGGAGACACCCTGCTGTGTCCTGTAACGCTGCCAGCACACTGCCCAGCTGACGCCAACGTTCTAAAGCTGGACGTGATTGGTTGCAGTCTTTAGAATGATCAGTAAAACCAAATTGCCAAGATTGTAACTGACACACTGACAACGGTGAAAAACGAGTTGTATCTTAATCTTAATTGTATTCCAGTCGAGCTGATATTACAGTACTATCACGGTTGGAAAACGCCTTGCTAATTGGGTTTTCTCTTCCGATAACTCAGCTTTATTCGCAATTCTACGTCCGTAAACCATCCATTTTAAATGTAAATGTATGGACTAGGTTCATCGACAGTGTGCGCTAACGTTCCACAACTCCACTGTGTCCATCCCAGGTGTCGTCTGGCCACCTACTACCTGGTGGTGCTGGTGGAGAACGCGGCCCTGAGCAGCCTGTGGTACGTGTACCGCCTGCCGCAGGCCACCGATGCCTTTGCCGTGCCGGCGCTGTGTGTCATCTTCAGCAGCTTCCTGACGGGCGTAGTCTTCCTCTTGATGTACTACGCCTTCTTCCACCCCAACGGGCCGCGCTTCGGTCGCTCGCCCAGCGGCCAGGCGCTGCGGCTCGACCCCGCCGCCGCGCACTTCTCCGCGCTGCCCCCGGAGGGCGCCACCAACTCGCTGCGCTCCAACTGTGGCGGAGGAGGCAGCGGCGGCGGCGGCTCGGCCGCCACGCTGGAGCGCGAGGCGTCAGTGAACAAGCCGTACACGGAGCGCGACGGCTGCACGCCCGTGTTCCAGGTGCGGCCGTCGCCGCCCGCCGCTCCCTCGGGCCGCGCTGCCCGCGGCGACGAGACGGTGGTGCGCATCGACCTGTGCCGCAACCGCTACCCGGCGTGGGAGCGCCACCTCCTGGACCGGAGCATACGCAGGGCCATCCTGGCCATCGACTGCTCCACGGCGCCCCCACGCCTGCAGTACAAGGATGACGCCCTGGTGCAGGAGAGGCTGGAGTACGAGACCACCTTGTAGTACCCCCCATCGCAGGTAGGGGGAGCCAGTCAACATCGGGACAATCTGGATCTGGGGACATTGTTCACATGGCTGCCCTCTTATAAGATGGACAGCAGCAAGAACTGTTGGAAACAAGGAATAGATTAAAACAAAGTCTATGCTCTCTCTCTCTCTCTCTCTCTCCCTCTCTCCCCCCTCTCTCTCTCTCCCTCTCTCCTCTCTTTCTCTCTCTCCCTCCCCTCCTCTCCCTCTTAACTGTCCCTCCATCACATCTGCTCCACAAGGAGCCTTCACCACTGCGTTTGAACATGTGGCTCCAGCACCACTCCATGGCCTCTCCAGGAAGGAGAGGTCTGATCCCATGGCAACCATCTGTGCTGCTGTGTCTGCCAAGAAAGGAGACCTCTGATCCCATGGCAACCGTGGATGTGGCTGTCTCTGTGCGTTGCTGAAACTTCATGGTGGGGCTGCAGTGTGCACTACCTGGAGGGGGGGGGGCGCTGTGCTTGCAAGGGTGACCCAGCACGCTCGCCCGCTCCTGGGGCGTGTCAACGCGAGGAACAGCCTGGCCGCCGCCATACGGAAATGAGGACTTGAGTGAGCACACCACACGAGGGCAGCAGCAGTGTTCTAGTGCCAAGCCTCCCCTGGGCTCCTGAGGGAGCGATGGAGGTGCAGCAGGAGGCCGTTAGAGGGAGGGAGACAACAAAGGCCACAGGCGATCTCTTGGTGCAAGTTGGAAATACCTTGCGTCAAAGACACACGCACACACACACACACACACACAAGGCCAAGAAATCACAGCTTCCTGGCAGCTCAACACAAACTGTCCGCTAAGTCCGGCTGATCTCGTCTGAAGCCTATGAGCAGAGAGGGAGGGGGAGGAGAGGAGGAAGAGGATATAAAACAGTAAACTGCTAAAGAGGATGAGCTGGCGGGGGGGAGTTGATGGGGAAGCGAGACGGCAAGCATCTTCAACCACTGGACACTCCGCATGGCATTTGACTTATTCAGGGGATGACGCGCTTGACTGAAACCATTAGAACGTCATGGTGTGTGTGTGTGTGTGTGTGTGGAGAAAGCAAGCAGACATGAGCCTTTGTTTTAACATTGCAATATTCGTACTGTTAAAGAGTCACATTGACATGGCGAGCCGCTTTCCTTCATTTCACGACACGCGCCATCTTGTGGGGGGAACCATTGTTCAACCGACGTCACAGCTCCACTGTGAAATGGAGATATCTGGTACCAATCGGCCATTATTCTGGAGAAAAGCATAGTTAGTTTCACCTTGGTGCTCTCTGTCAACTTCAGATAAACCCTGTAGGCATCAGCGGTGGAGGAAGAACAAGCGTGTTTCTGCACTAAAGCACAGAGACTGTTTATTTCTGTGTATTTCTTTTGCCGACTCTTACAACACCTTACTTTTTGATTTGCCCAAGGTTGAGGGGGAAGGTGAAAAGCACAAAATGAGTTTAGCTCATGTTAGCTGGTTATAGCTAGCATGTGGCTAGCTCCATTTCGTACTTCAGATCTGTGTAAATGTATGTTTATAAATCATGTTTATAGATCAGTTAGGGGAAACATGGTCAGATAGCGGGGTGAGGACCGCTAGGTAGGCTGAGCTTCAAAACAGGCTCCTAGTGCCATAGTGTGAAATGAACAGTGAGGAAACCAGCAGAGTAAAGAGGCTTGCTAACTCTGTGTGCCTGTCACTATGGGCACATTTACATGCACACACATGCTCCCACAATCCTCCTGAAGGCCTTGTTCCCAGTCGGCCATTAATACGACCTAGCTTCCACTGGATGGAAGTCCCATCTTTCTCACACTCATGAGGGTCATCGTATGGCGTTGACCTGCGCTAACTTAGATGGGACACACACTTGCATGTAAACGGGCTCGCATTGTTCTGCTGAAAACAAGTTCAGTTCAGGGCTTTTTAATTTTCCAAATAAGCTGCTTGTTTGATTTGTGTTTGTTTGTTGTTTTCCAGTGAAACTTCAAACCTAAGTTTTCCTTAGGTGAAACGTAGCTGATGTGCATTCTGTTTGCCTTGTCGCCAGAAAAGCTACGTCTCTGCTGTGATTTAATTCACATATTTAAGATAAGTGCCATTTGTGTGTTCACAGTAATTCACAGTAAAAACAACATCGGTGAAATTAACTAATCTATTAACCTTTCTGTTTTATTTTTATTTATTTTATTTTTATTTATTTATTACAAAGACATTGTTGGTTTTTAGCTGATTTAGTTTGCATAAATATTTGTCTTGAGTTTAAGTATTGTAAACATGTTTTTTATTTATTTATTTATTATTATTTGTTCTCTTTTGTTTTTATAAGCCTTTTAAAGAGATATGTTGTTTATTTATTGTAATTTTATTTTGGACACAGGGAAACAAAACTGACTTAACTGAAGCACTGGGAAAAGAGATAAGCACAGGCTGTAGAGTACTTGTAAGTAGAATTTACTCTGACAGGGGGATTTATACCCTGTGGCACAGAACGTATATTTTGGTTGTCTGGATAGAGATCACATTTATTAGCAGTTTCCTCTGTCAATAACATGGGCCTCTATACAACTAGCTGGATTACACTTGTACCCAAAATTAAAACGCAGTAATATTACTCTTTGCCAAACTACAGATGATAATTCCTCTAAACTATGAATGAAATAGTATATCATGCCTTGTTAAATCCTAATCCACAAGTGTCTCGACAATCTATCTGTTGACCATTGTGTAATAATCTTATTTTTAATATTGATTTTAAATGTGATCAATGTGTGGTTTATTTATTTTAGTGTGTGTGTGTGTGTGTGTGTGTCATCATTTCAGGGCATTTACATGTTGGGTGCTGAGTGTGTCTTAGATTAATTTATAAATTTATATGTGTGTATATATATATATATATATATATATATATATATAACCTAAAACTTAGAACAAAGCATTGTTTTGGTGACTTACAGTATATTGTACTAAATGAAAGCTGTAGTTCACTGAGCGGTTACACACAAAACCAAACTTTGCTTCAACAACAATCTGCGACTTTCTTGATTTGAAAATGTAAATGTAACTGTGGCAGGGTTTGCCTCGATGGCCTCAGACCCCGAGTTAAAGGATTAACAACGTGTTTATGTGACTCACAATTAACTTGCTCCATGTGGTTTTGGTGGACACCAAGACATCGTTCTGACATTATCAGTCAAGGAAAACTTTTAATATGCATGTTGTGTGTTTACATGACCACAGACGTAACATTGAGCATATCTTGATGGGGCAGACTGCCACCATTTAGGAATAACGCATTGGGGCTTTAACCAGGAGAAGGCTTCGTAAATATCAAAACGTGTTGTTCACTACAGTCACATTTTCAATGTTATAGTGCGGTTAGCTTGGTAGTACACCAGTGGTTATATAACTAATAGTATATTTGAACCTTGAATCCTGACAAGCATAACACCGTCCTTATGGAAGTAAAATGGTTTGATAGATATATTTGACAGAAATTACATAATATTTAGTCCATGTTTTGATATAAGTCAGATATCTTTATTGTTTCTTGTGTATTTTGTTGAGGAGACACAACCCACTTTTTAACAACATACAAGTATAAAAATATTGATTTTAGTTTTCAAGCCATCGCCATGTAATAACATGTCAGCCTACCTCAGCGTGAGTCCTGGGTAGAACGCCCTCCACCTTTAAAGTGACGATCATCTGATCTGATCTGTTTGTGCAGTTCCTCTAAAAAGACGTAATTGTCCCATGCAATGGAAGAAGAACCTCCCTCTCTCCCTCAGGATCACACCCCCCCCCCCCTCTCTCACATGCAGGATCACAGCATCACACACAGCCAGTCCTCAGTGAAAGGCACACCTTTTATTCATGCAGTACCGTGTACTACCACTAGTGGTAGTCATGGGCTGAAGTGAATCACAGTGCACCCATTCCATTGACCCAATGCGGGGTGCTATAGCTATATAAGCTATATCTCCAGCTAGCTATCAACTTGTAGTTCTCAGGATTTACCCAAGAATGGGTGACACAAGTTATTTTTGGGAAACCGCTTTGACAGCCTGGTATAGCCAGACCCAATGTCCACGTTGTGAATAAGGTCTGGCCACGCTCCATTGGGAAGTGTTCACGGTGGTGGCTACTCTGCTCACGGCAGGAGAAGCATCAACCCGCTAGTGATCAGCATTCAATGACAATTAGCCTTGTAGTCTCAGTCCTTGGTCTGGTCATAAACTGCTTTTAAGTTTAAATTGCGTTTGGTTTGCCTTCAAGAAATGCTTGTTATATTTAAGCTTCATTATTGAGGACATTGTTAACACTATGTCCTCTTCAAAGTGGTCTGTGTGTGTGTGTGTGTGTGTGTTCCAATCTGTTGTGACACTCCTTGTGTAGCATGGCCGAATCTACAACAGCCACGGTGCTCCGGCAGGTCGCCTTGCCAGACAGTATTGCTGCGTTCCTTCTGCAGCTCGTCACTTTGTTAGGAAGAAAAATAGGAATGGAAAAAACACCCTTCCTAGAGGCTCCTTGCTCCACCAACTATGACAGATTATAGCAAAAGGACCGTGGGGAGAGAGATCGAGAGAGATCTTCACACTTAAATGTGATTTTAAAACCCCTTGGTGGCTTCTATCAGATCTGTGTCCTGCTGCCAGGTAAAGTTTGGAGTTGACTGGCAGTTGTAGCCGTGGTTGCACCTGACCGTTACATGTGCAGGCCTCCGTGTGTTGGGGAGGGCATGTTTGGAGCTGGGGGCAACAGGACGACATTACTGGCTGAGCACACCGCTTGCAAACGTGCAGCGTTGGTGTCCAGGCAAGCCCAGGAGACTCTGTGGGGCCCTCAAAAAAGCAGCGTGTCGGAACACGAAGGTGCGACCCCTTCACACACGTGACCTTGACGTGAACCGTCTCGTGTGACTGCAACGGTAGCGTGAGCCTGCCTCTGCGACGCCTCTCAGACGTTCTAGAGACACACGCAATCTACACGTATTATATATTGAGGCACTTATAAAGAGGCAACACTGTTTTGGATTCAAACGCGAGCATGCAACCAACCCCTCCCTCATATGACAACATCAGGTGACCATGCGAACAGTCGTTACCACGCGACAAACCCTTCCCTCGTCTGACAACATGGCGTGCGTGGCGTTGGCGTCCCAGAGCATGTGCATTCATTCTCACTCAACCACAGCTCAATCCCCCAACCCTCACAACCCCCCCCCCCGCCCTCACACAACTGTGAGGGCGGGTTTGCAGAGCAAGTTTGCAGTAGCAAATAGGGCCGACATTCATGTGTTGGGCACTGCGATGTACACAGTGGTACAAAATGTGGCATTTTAATACGGTCATTGTATTTGCATAGAAAGTGTCAATATAAGACATAGCCTTATGTTTAAAGGGACATTTGTGTCTTGAATCACCATTGTGGTAGGAAGCGCTGTTTTGGTTTGAAACTCAGAGTGTACTCGAGACAAAGCACACACGAAGGCAGGAGGAACCATGGGACATAGAGGCACTCTGTGTCAAGTTGGACTTGTGTAACTATACTGTACAGATGTCCTTTTTAGAAGCTCTATGGTTGCTAAAAAATAAATAAGAGGATTACAAAGGGTGATGTGGAAAACGTAAAGGATAATCTTATCTGTAAATAAATGTATGCAAAGTGTACGCTGTAAAGAACATTCCTCTTTTTGAGTTTGACTTTGACGGGTGTAGTTAGAGGTATATGGCGCCATGGCGACTATTATTTTGACAATGTAACACAGAGTAAGAAAAATACTGTAGTGTGGTGTGTATGTGGTGTAATTAACAACAGAACAAAATACGTAACTATCGGTCCTATCAGTATGTTGCATTGTTTGATGAAAGTCTGAAGTGATAAAAATGCATTTATTAGGAAAAAGTTGATTTTGTTGTAAAAAAAAAAAACAAAAACAATGAATACTGGAAAACATGATGACTGAACTTTTTGGTATATACTGGATTTTTGTAAATTTTTATTTGATTCTAATGCAACACAAAGTACCAAAATTCATTTAATAAAGTACACTGTGGTCATTTTCCTAGCCTTAGTTATTTGTCTATTGTTATTATGTTGTTATGTTAGAGAAAATTAAATTTTACAGTTATGTTAGTGGCCGTTTATATTATATTCTTATAAAAATGCTTTAATTTAAACCTTGAGTTTATCAGAACTCTAACTGTATGCATGGCACTGTATGCAAAATAATAAACACAGACAATTCATAACAAAATATATTTATTCAGATTACATTTTACTGTCCAAGATAGTTAGTAGGTAGTGCAAACAGTTAACATTACACCCATATAATCTGACAACAGACAAATCATTTTATACAATTTAATACAAAGGGAAAAGGGCAACATTGAAGCAAATCATTTAATAAAATACCACTTTTCATAATTCAACATAAAATATTCATAATTCAACATAAAACTCTTTTGAAGGCTTCAAGATAACAAATCAGAATTGGCAGTGATACGTCAACATGTGCAAAGTCAACTGTGGAATTACAATATTTGCATAAAGTGACCGTGTACACAACACACTTTATCTATAAACCAAGCTTTGGCAATCAAAAGATAAAAAGCTGGATTTACACTGCACATAAAAAAGAAAAACTTAAATGACAATGGATACTGCATGCACTTTAAATAATAAATCAGAGATTAGACTAAACAGATGTTACCAGCAAGACAGCAGGTTATGTTGGAAGGTTTATCAATGCACTAGCCAAGGTAAGTGTGTCCAACAACTTATTTTTTGTCCCCTCAAGGATATTGATGTGCTTGAATAACACGGTCTACCATCATCCATAGAATCTCTGACAAACACAATTTCACAATCTCTTATGTTCTACATGAACAGCATCCAGCAAATAACAGCAATGTTCATTTAGCTGTAAAATCAAAAATAAATCTATGTTATACTATATGGTCCTTCAGGGTATATGACAATATGGTAACGAAACAAAAGTAATTCTCTACCAGTGTAGTATACTGTAAGACATTTTAGCCTTCATACAATTATTTTTATAGAATTTGTTTATATGTGGGAACATTTGCTGAATTTGATTAAAGAAAAAAAGAAAAATAATTACACCATATTTGTAAAAATACAGATGTGCCAACACAATGAACATCTCAAGGCAGCTGTTATATACATTCATTATATTTGCAAACAAACACAGTAACAAACGGAAACAAAGAAAGCACTGCCAATAAAACCTCCTGGGGTTTTCAAACATTCTGAATATATATTTTTATTTTTCCAGATAAAACATTTTATACATACATATGAAATTCATATTAACATGCAATGTCATTGTTCTGATGGCAAGTATCACGAAAATAATCTTCCGCGAGGTTGAGATTTGCGAAAGAGAATGTCTCAAATACTGGTAAACAGAAACCAACCTTCATGAAGGCCCACAACAAGAGGACCAAACCCCTTTTCAAAGAGTCTACGCTTAGTGTTTGCAGAGCCGTACAGTTTGCCTGCCCGCACTAAGTAAGAAGCTCTACGCAGACATCGTCTCTTGGTTAAACACGAGTGCGTTTTGTGTTTCCTTGAAGATTGTACATCACAAACAGTTAAAACCATTATGTGAAAGCGGTCCTGCGCTGGAGTTCAAGCGCACTGAAAAATGTGTGTGTGCACTTTGATTTAATAAACCACTGGTTAATGGGGTTGGAACCGCTGTGACGATGAAACAACGTGTATTGTCATTCTGTTCATCTAAAAATGTAAGGTTCCCCCTCCAGTCAGTGTCATGTGACCAGTGACACTGGCATATATCTGGAGTTGGTCCCCGGGCGCTGCACAGCAGCTGCCCACTGCTCCCTTGAGGGGTGGGTTAAATGCAGAGGATGAATTTCACAACATGTATGTGACAATAAAAGCACCTTTAGCACCTTTACTTTTAATGCTGCACTCTTTAAGGACCATATTAATATTGGGGTAAATGACCTGAGTAGTGACTGTACATTGACATTACTTTAAGACAACAATACATTAATCATCACCAAAGATTCTTTAATACGCATATTGTACATTTAGTTTTTCACGGTGGTCATGCTAAGGGCGTTGACACGAATAACCTTACTGGAATGACTCAGTTCTCCAAAGTTAATCTGACCAGTCTTGTTATATGCAGTTTTGATTGCAGTTAATACGGTTTTAGAATAATCATTTAGTGAGCCAACTGAAGTGTTTCCAAAAAGGCTTGAAGCTCCTCAGGTGTTTTATTTTGTTAACTTATTACCTAAACAGACACTGGGCCTCTTCTCAAACAAATGCAGTGTCAGTTGTCCCACTTTTCATTAAAAATACAAAAAGGTATAATTACCGATGACCAACTTTGTATGATCGTAATCCAGTATACGTACTCGTTGAGCCCTTTAACAACCTTTCCCAGTGGCAGGAGCAAAAGGGTTTACGGTCGACCTTCATCCACAGGGAAAGCTGCAATACAAGCACCCGTGTTCCAGGGACTCCATCTCCAGATGTAGCATGTAGCATGTAGAGTGGCGGGTGCGGTCGGCCATCTGGAGTTACTCATCTCTGCGTGGCGAGCGGAAGCGGTCGAGAAGCGCTCGCAGCACGTTGCCAGGGATCTGCTGGTGCCGGTCTATGAGGCTCTGCACGGCTTGCTGCACCTGGAATGGGGGTGAGGTCAGAGGTCACACAATGGGTGGGCCATCTTGAGACACTCTGGATTGGCTCCTCTGCCAGTGGGTGCTGTCTGTCAAAAGTCAACACTTTACATCCTGGCTAATTGGAAGTTCGATGGGAACCATTGAGTTATATGGTTAGCTGAGGTTCCCTCTCAAAGACCCAGGAATGTTAGGACATATGGACGTCACCGGGAGGTCTTTAGATCAAGCCCTGCCTCGTGCCTCCGGGTGCTGGCATAAACCCAAAGCATAGCTCCACCACATCAGGAGCCCAGTACCCCTAGACACCACCCCTGGACCCACAGACACCACCCCCGGACCCCAGGGCCCCTACACCACCACCCCAGTACCCCTAGACACCTTCACAACAGGACATACTACTTCAACTTGAAAATACCAACAATAGCATTGGTACTATAATTACTACTATTAATACTACTAATATAAAAGGGAAGATGTTTGCTTGCTTACTTTTGTAGCCAATTGTGCAGCATTCAGGTTGGGATCGTAAGGGATCGGGTCACCCAGGTAGGTACGGAATTTCACCGGGAATCCTCCGTAAACGGGAGCGATGGGCAGCCGGAACCGCTCGTACAGCCAACGGAACAACCCTGGGGATGGAGATGGAGCGTGTCAGTTCAGGCCCTGGGTGGGAAGGGCTACATTGGCAGAAGTGGCGGGGGGGGTGGGGGCGCTACTTTAGCAGAGGTGCCACCAGGTGAACAGTAACAGGATTATTAAACACAAATTAACATTAAGAATGCAACTGCGTTTAGCCACTATTTAAAAGGCAGTATGCATGATCTCCTCTACCACCAGGTGTCACACTAGAGAACCACCATCTCAGACAAGAACAATAGCTTCATGGGCCCCACACACACACATGCTCTCAGACAAGAACAATAGCTTCATGGGCCACACACACACACATGCTCTCAGACAAGAACAATAGCTTCATGGGCCACACACACACACATGCTCTCAGACAAGAACAA
>JAODUK010029815.1:11437-23198 GCA_027564635.1 Typhlichthys eigenmanni
TAGCTTCATGGGCCCCACACACACACATGCTCTCAGACAAGAACAATAGCTTCATGGGCGCCCCACACACACACACACACACACACACACACACACACACGGAGGGAGTGTCATGCCATCTCCATTCCACTATATCCTCATAAAGAGAACAGTTATTTGCTGCTATATTAATATGTGGTAAAGTAATATAAATATGGTATATGGCCATTAATACTTACTTAGTGTGCCCAGGGATCGGAAACCTTCTCGGACGTTCTGAGTGAACATTGGAATTATTGGCTACCGACAGAACAGAGAGAAAGCAACAGATGAGCGAGAAGACAGCTGGACCAATCAGAACTGTGGAGAAGACATGCCACACCATCAAGAGGAATGCAGCAGCGCCGATAACTGATCAAGCAAACAACTACACCGTGATACTCTACCCAGAATGCACCATACCACCAAATCAGACTTAACATTGAACTTCAACTACTATCAAATTGATAACTCAATTCTAGCTTTATAATAGAAAAATGATTATGCCATAAACACACCAAGCGTTATCATTAATAATAATCATAAGAAGCGAGTCACACTTAAAAGGTGGAATCAACGGAGACACATTGTTGCTAGGTTAGAACCACTTAGTTATACATACTAACTTCAACAATACAAACACATAAACAATATTTAATTATAATAATTTAATAATAAACATTTGGTCAGCCATTCCGGAGAAAGCTTGTTGATATTTGAACTTGATCAAATCAGCACCACCTCCTCTCCCTTCAAAGCCGAAGGGTGCTTCCTCAGAAGCTCCGCCCCCCAACATGGGACACGCATGGCCACAATAGCATTGTGTGGTGCGGTCTGCACCACTTTATTTGTGTTCTCCTTAACAGGGCTGTGTATAAACCCCAGAATATATTTTCAGCACACTTTAACGGGCCGTGACGAGATATTCTATATATTATATTAAAAATGTGTCTTAGTTTACAATCGCTGACTCCACCTTTTATTTAAACAACAACAACAACATGGATTAGCCGCTAAGCCCGTCTCATGTGACACGCACCACCTGTGCGTCGATGGCCACCTGGGCGAAGCCTGTGCGCGTGCCCCAGAGCAGCGGGTAGGTCTCGTCGCTGAACAGCGCCTCCCGCACACCCCCAGGGGAGATGCCGAGCAGGTGGCCACTTCGTAGCGCCCGCACGCACTCCTCGCGCGGCCCGTGGGTCACGCTGAACACGTCCAGCAGCAACTTGAAGCCTGCGGCCACAGCACAGCTTGCGTTATGTACGGCTCCACGCACTAGAGGACTCTTAGCACCTAGCTAACGCCCTCCAGTGTCACACTGATACTTAGCTAGCAGGCTAACACCTATCAGCATCTGTTTCTTAGTTAGGCCACTAGTGTCACACTGTTAGTTAAAAGGAGCTAGCTAGCTAATACCCACTATTGTCACACGATTAGTTAACTAGGTAGCTAGCTAACACCCATCTGTTTCAGACTATTAGTTAGCTAGCTAGAAAATTCAGTCAGCCAGTAAGCTATCATACTTTCAATCGCAGATATTATGCTCTATTTAGCATGTAAACGTCCTGCCTATAGTATGATTACCATAAGTAAAGATACATTCCATTCTTTTCAACCAACACAACGCCCAACGACTCCTGCGTCAATGTTTACATCAGGCCTGTTGTGTTGTTGGTGTTGTAGTGAGGTTTATTAACTGGTCTGATTGACAGGCTGTGTCTTCCCTACCTGGCACCTTGAACACGATGTGGTCGGCCACGGAGTGGCAGGTGCGCCCCTTCTGCAGGATGACGCTGGCCAGGAAGTAGTAGTAGTCGACAGGAATGGCCCCGTGGTAGTACACTACGAGGGCCGGGCCCCTGGCCGGGACCTTCTCCATGCCGTGGACCTCATAACCTAGCACAGCAGCAGCCATGGTTACACTTGGCCTAGCACAGCAGCAGCCATGGTTACACTTGGCCTAGCACAGCAGTAGCCATGGTTACACTGATGCCTAGTCCACAAATACACGGATACATTTTAAAAAGGGCGATTTCCTCATTCGAAAAAATACAAATACTGGTTCTGTGTTGACCTGCGTAGCGCATTCTGACGCCACTGCTCGTCAATTGGAAAGTAACTGTATGTAAAGTCGTAAACAAATAAAAAGTGCCGTTAGCAACACAGGTTTGGCTACGTCCGCCATTCCACAAACCAAGGATTTTAGAACTATAGCAAGACGATAAAATGAACAGTGTATGTGTGGGTTAGGCATTAACCTAGCAGTAGTAGCCATGGGTACACATAGTCCGGCACAGTAGCCATAGTTACAGAGGCTTTACCTGGGTCAAGCAGGGTCAACTGTGCGCACGCAAGCATGAAAACACACACACCTACAGTGCCTCACCATGCCATATGGCCCCATGTCCATCCCAGATGGTTGCCAGGGTGTTCCGGGCCCCGTCCCACAGGTTGTTGTTGTAGGCGGCCCTTAGCTGGTTCTTCCTCTGTCAACACAGAGACACAAGCCCAGCTAGCAGTTAGCTTCCCAAGCTAATTGACAGCTCCACAAGCTAGCACTTAGCTTCCAAAGCTAGCTAGCTATATAAAAGCAGTCCATTTACCATTTAGCTAGCTGCTAGGTGACAGCTCCACATGCTAGCACTTAGCTTCCAAAGCTAGCTGTTAACTCCCCAAGCTAACTACTATCTTACTGAGCTAGCTGACAGCTTCACAAGCTAGCAGTTGGCTCCACAGGCTAGCAGCTCCACATGCTAGCTACTAGCTTCGCAAGCTAGTAGCCCCAAAGTGTGTCAGCTAGAAGTTTTGAAGGTATGGGAAAAAGAGGGGGGGGAAGGGTCCCTCACCTTGTAGACGTGGAGGAAGAGTATGGAGAAGTAGAGGAGGATGACGATGAGGAACGGCAGGATGAAGGCAATGGCCAGGGGGGTGAACACCCACAGCAGGTACTGCAGGACACTCAGGTAGTCCTCCAGCGGACCCACGCCCGCCCACTCCTCCAGGGCATGGAACACACACACCTACACACCCGTTAACCAATCAGACTGCAGCGTTACATCAACAACAGCCAAGGTAACCACGGTAACCACACATGACCTGCGTTCAGGGTGGCGGAACGTTTGCTACACGTTCAATGAACGTGAACGGACTGAGCAGCAGGTTATACAAAAGGGAGGAGTTGGGCTGTCCATGTAGGCTGTGGGTTGGACAGGACAACGCTCACATTGCTAACAACAACAAAGCTATCGTTTGTGTTTTACTGCTGTAGATTGTTGTGTTTCTGCTGTACAAATGTACACGATGATGGTAGAACCAGCATGGCTATTATGGCTGTGTCAAAATATTACATTTCATATCAGAATGAGTCAGCATGCATTTAAGATGGAAAGATGTGTGCTGGCACTAATAGTGATGATGACTTATACTCACAAATACTTATAAAACACCCTGGAAAACGTGCGGCTATAATTCACACTTGCCACGCCCATTAAACGGAGCAAACGGCTTTGAAAGTATTTCAAGAACGTTTTGAACATTTGAGGAAAAGGGTCTTTGAGAACGTTCAGTCCACTAAGTGTGTGTGACAAGCATGCGCACGCACACACACTACACATGCATAACAAACAAACAATCATGACTAATTAATAGTTATTGCAGGATAATGGGGCATACATGTATTTAAATGTGTCACTGTGTATTAAAAATGTGTTCTTCTCGTGCCAGATATCACTTGAGGTTGTCAGTAAGCCTCTTTTCCTGTGTGCCACTATATTCTGGCCAAACAACTGTACGGCCAAACAGCTGGTTTCACTCAGCCTCGCTTCGTTTAAATTTCGCTGCGAGAAAGCAAAGAAGTCCTTGTGGCCGGATCCGAATAGCAACTGATCTGACCAATCGGATGGATAGCTGTGGGCGTGGTTTAATAAGTGTGCCGGAAACAAAAAGAAAACGGCAGACACAGATGGTTCATCCAATCAACTGTCGAGCGCCAAGCGCCGAGTGCCTGCACCTTTCAGACAGGGTTTAGGGTTAGGGTTAGGCTCCCCAGATGTCAGGCTAAGTTTCACTGGGTGGTAATTGTTAGGGTTAGGGTTAGGGTTAGGGTCCCCAGATGTCAGGCTAAGTTTCACTGGGTGGTAATTGTTAGGGTTAGGGTGCCCAGATGTCAGGCTAAGTTTCACTGGGTGGTAGGGTTAGGGTTAGGGTTAGGTTCCCCAGATGTCAGGCTAAGTTTCACTGGGTGGTAGGGTTAGGGTTAGGGTCCCCAGATGTCAGGCTAAGTTTCACTGGGTGGTAATTGTTAGGGTCCCCAGATGTCAGGCTAAGTTTCACTGGGTGGTAGGGTTAGGGTTAGGCTCCCCAGATGTCAGGCTAAGTTTCACTGGGTGGTAGGGTTAGGGTTAGGGTTAACCTGTCCCCAGAGTGGCACTACAGTCATAATAGTAAAAGCATTTAAAAGTGAAGCTTATGAACACACACACCAATGCTATTATAACCAATACACACCACAAAGGAGAAAGAGTCATGTGCGCTCGCCAGGCAGGATTGATTGCTGCTGTCTGACATGTTGCTCTCAGAAGAAGGCAGCACCCTAGTCCGGTCAGCTAGCTAGCAGGCTAACTAGAAGCACCCTGGTCCAGTCAGCTAGCTAGCAGGCTAACTAGCAGGCTAACTAGAAGCACCCTGGTCCGGTCAGCTAGCTAGCAGGCTAACTAGCAGGCTAACTAGCAGCACCCTGGTCTGGTCATCTAGCTAGAATGCTAACTAGCAGGCTAACTAGCAGCACCCTGGTCCGGTCAGCTAGCTAGCAGGCTAACTAGCAGCACCCTGGTCTGATCCTGCCAGTGAGCTAGCAGGCTAACTAGCCGGTTAGCTAATAGCCGAACCCAACAGCCCGTCAGCCGACTTCTGCCTGGCGTGGAGGGATCCAGGTGGGGCTGGAACAGCATCTGTTGCTATAGGCAACTACAAGGCACACAGAAATGGGCACCCCACACACACACACACACACACACACACACACACACACAGCATTAGTTATCCATAACAACCCATTTGTCTTGTTTGCAATAACTGCTGTGGAGAATACTGAAAAATCATGACAGCAGTTGATCTGCTCCTGTCCTACGTGCTAAAAGGTCAAAACTAGTCTTCCAATCAAATATCTTTCTAGATCATAATACTTAGGCTACTGTACACAGGAAATATTATAAGGGGCTTCATGGTAAACATATCCACAAATTAATTCCAGGATAATATACTATTAAACATAATCAGATAAACCATATTCAGGTTTTTAGAATGTACTGTCAATAATGGCAATTGTTAAGTCAAAATACTACCGTACAGTAAGTAGCCTATTACAGCAGAGGTATTCAACCCTGGTCCTGGGGGACCCCTGCCCTGAATGTTTACCGTACACTACAGTATAAGCCAGGGGTGGGCAACCCTGGTCCTGGGGGACCCCTGCCCTGAATGTTTACCGTACACTACAGTATAAGTCAGGGGTGGGCAACCCTGGTCCTGGGGACCCCTGCCCTGAATGTTTACCGTACACTACAGTATAAGCAATTGTGCAAAGTATCGATATCGATATATTACACATGGAATATGCTGGACGCGCATGTTTAGAATGCTTGCACATTTCCAGGAGCTAAAACATAGCGGTACACTGAAGTATACCATAGTCCTAAACCCTAACCCTAAAACTGAAGAGTGAAATGTATCTGACAGGCATCTGACAACTGCTCCACGTCATCTAGCTAAAGAAACCACAATGACAACAAACACAATGCATCGCTTCGTTTCTTATTTTACACATCACTATTAATTTACAACAATACGTATGTGTTTAAACAAACATACTAAATCACAGGTATTACAGAAACGTGTCGCTCACCTTTAATGACTTGCTTGTCTCTCCTCCATTAGCTAACGCATTAGCCTACAAGGAAGATACTTCCAACCGGAACCATTTCAATGTGACACGACGCCAAACGTTTCACCCGAAAACCTTTAGATGTGACACAACACACAAGCCCATGTTGGCCATCGTCGTACCACAACAGTGTGACTGTGTAATTTGAGTTAAAACGTGAACACTACTGGTGCAGTTGTGTCGTTCCGCTGGTGACAACAATGCATGGTAAAGTTCCCTGTACATGTCGCAAGTTACTTCATTATCTTCGTCTCCCGATGCGGTCGACGTTACTGTAAAATCACAGTCAGTCGCGAAAAAGTGATCAATACCAGCATGATGATCGATAAGAGCATGTGGGACACGGTCGCTGACATTGTCTTTAGCCAGAAGCAGTTCTCCGGTGAGCCCACCATCCACTGCCTGTGTTCCAGAGCATTTGTACAGTGAGTAGGCTACACAGAATCTCTCTCTCTCTCTCTCTCTCTCTCTCTCTCTCTCTCTCTCTCTCTCTCTCTCTCTCTCTCAAAAGGTGCTTGATCTGGATGACAAGTGTACAGTTAGATTGCCAAAGCAGTGACATGATGAAAACGTACATGACCACACACTCACTCACTAACTCACTCAGATAAAGTCTGCAGTACAAATAGTGTGGTACAGTAACCACATCGATGATTTCACCGAGACGGGACAATGGCAGTACACCTGCAGGCAGATGTGTGTGTTGCATGATTAACTAGGCTGCTGTTATTGTTGTGCTTCCAGCGATCGTGACCTGTACCGGTCTGACAACAGATGTCTGCTATCCGCTGTGGCAAACGATGGAGAAGCCCAGGGTATGTTGCATTATCACAAGCTAAAGTACATTGCGTCTGCTTTTCTGCTGGGTAATAATGCACCCATAGGCCAAACTGTATTATGAAGAAATCTGTCATTTTTACCCATAATTCCCGGGTCAACTGTGTTGCCTTTTTGATGAAACCGGTTCTAACAGCATGCAGCAGCCACGGTGAATTAAAACAATGCTTTTGGACATCCCAAATTGTTAAAGCTCACCATGAACAGTTTAGCCAGAAGCCATGCGAAGAGTTAACCTCAGTGGAGAGACAATTTGTGCGCAACGTAATGATTCGTGTAGGCCCAGACCTGCCAATATTAGCACACTGTTGTGCATGATAATAACCTTGGTTTAACCTTAATATTATGACCTATTGTTTAGAGTTTCATTTATACATGGTTTGGTGTATGTGTAGGACATATTTTAGTATACCTATTCTATATTCCTCACCAACATCTAGTCCTACAGTATATGAGCAAGTACAAATTCTACCATTTAAATAAAGTGGTTTGAAATACCTGATTAGACTTTTTCTTCACTAAAATGAGATGTGTATACAGTACATTCCAATATATGAAAACAAATTTATAATCCATTATTTCAATACCATTTTCCAATTACATTTTGAACATCTAATCTGGTCACCACTCACAGAGGATGATGATGCTGAGGAAGAAGCTGAGGAAGAAGCTGAGGAAGAAGAGGCAGTAGAAGAGGAGGAGGAGTTCTCAGATGAGGAGGCTCGGCTGATGGCCAGCATGGGTCTACCAGTGGCTTTCGTCACCTCCTCGGCCCACAGGAGAGCTGTGAGTTAATTAAGTTAGCTGTGAGACAGACTGTTAACAGCCTGTGACAGCCTGTGACAGTCTGTGACAGCCTGTGACAGTCTGTAACAGTCTGTTAACAGTCTGTTAACAGCCTGTGACAGCCTGTGACAGCCTGTAACAGTCTGTTAACAGCCTGTGAGAGCCTGTGACAGTCTGTTGACAGCCTGTGACAGCCTGTGACAGTCTGTTAACAGTCTGTTAACAGCCTGTAACAGTCTGTTAACGACCTGTGAGAGCCTGTGACAGTCTGTTGACAGTCTGTTGACAGCCTGTGACAGCCTGTGACAGTCTGTTAACAGTCTGTTAACAGTCTGTTAACAGCCTGTTAACAGCCTGTGACAGTCTGTAACAGCCTGTGACAGCCTACAGCGCTATAACAGCGCTCGTAGGAATACGGTGCGTCTGAAGCTGCCCCCACCTGTCTCCTACCAGGGGCGAAGGTCAAACAGGAAGGCCGCTAATCACTGGGCAGCACCGCCCCCAGAGGACGAGGACCAGACTGAGCAGCAAGGTAGGGAAGCCCAAGGTAATCAAATTAAATATTTTCTTCTGTAGCCTTGGTGTCCAAGTCCAGTTTATTTGTAAAATACTTCTTAATCACAAATCCCATTTTAACGAGTGAGGAGAACCTTGGAGCTGGGGGTGCAGTCAGGCTCAGAGGGGTGGAGTCAGGGTCAGAGGGGTGGAGAAGAGAGGCGTTTCATTGGCCCCTTTAGCCGCTTGCTACCTCGTTAATCACCATGAATACCAGAATGTAACCCACTGTCAGTCCCCTCTCTGTGCCAAACAGCGCCTCTGGTGGAGGCCCAGGGAACTGCAGCCGCTGAGGAGGAGGTCGGGGGAGGAGGCGACAACCCCGGCTGGGAGGCCTACTGGGGTAAGAGGTTGTTTGGTCTTCTCTTATCTGATATTATCTGACCAGAGACAATGGAACTTTATTGAGCTGTAGTGACCAGAGACAATGGAACTTTATTGAGATGTAGTCACCAGAGACAATGGAACTTTATTGAGCTGTAGTGACCAGAGACAATGGAACTTTATCCACTTCTGCGACTTGAAGTGAAGTCGGTCGGCGACGGGAAGTGGGCGGGTACCGAGCTAAACTAACTCCAACTTCAGGCGACATGATTGAGGCGACTATGGTTGACTGACAGATTGACTGAAACATATGTGAGAGGGATACCTAGGCAACCACACCCTGTATTGTAAACAAGCAACCGATTTTCAGCTACAAAGCGATAATGCAATGAGCGGATCTCTGGCAGTGTGTCGAGGGCTTTAGTTTGTCCCCTTTCAACACCATGGGTGTGTGAAAGTGTGTCAGTGGGTGAATGTGAGGCGACACTGTACAGCGCTTTGAGTGGCCGGAGGGTTAGAAACGCTTATTTTAGTTTATCTTAATTTATCTTACCTTATCTTACTTTAGTTTATCTTAGTTTATTTTTTATTTTATTTTATCTTATTTTAGTTTAGCGTCGTTAGCGTAGATTAGCAAAGATGTCATGCCGTACCTGCTAGAGCGACCGTGACCTGCTGCAACCATGGTAACTGTTGCCTATGTCCCCCTTCCCCTGCAGCCCAGCAGGGGGAGACCCTCCTGTGGCAGAGCTGGCTGGAGCGTCGCCCGCTCCCCACCCCCGAGGCCCCGCCCCCCTGGGAGGACCCGGGCATTGCGGAGGCCTGGCAGCACCATGCTGCAGAGACCTACCTGGACTGCTGGGGGCGCTACTCGTACTGGGCCGCCCTGGGCTGGACCGCAGATGCCCCCGATGAGCAGGGGGGGGCGGGGCCAGGAGGGGCGGAGGAGGGGGTGGGGCCAGTACGGGAGGAGGACCACATGGCAGAGGCATGCGAAGATGCGAGCTGCCTGATAGGCCAACTGAGCCTGCAGTGTGAAGGGGACGGCCCCCCAGGGGGCGCTGGAGAGCCCATGGAGGAGGTGGTCTGCGGGACGGACCAGCCGGGCGGCAATGGAGGCCCCAAGAGGGAGGCTTCAGCCGCGCCCGGGGGAGCCGAGACTAATACAGGTGCCTCACGGTGGCTGCTAGCTATCTTAGCAGTTGTGTAGATTAGCTTGTGTTAGCTCTCCAGCTTGCTAGCAATGAACAAAGCTAGCAACACAGTTAAGTAGCTGTGTGGATTAGCTTCTGTTAGCTCTCCTGCTTGCTTGCAATGAACACAGCTAGCAACACAATTAAGTAGCTGTGTGGATTAGCTTCTGTTAGCTCTCCAGCTTGCTAGCAATGAACACAGCTAGCAACACAGTTAAGTAGCTGTGTGGATTAGCTTCTGTTAGCTCTCCAGCTTGCTAGCAATGAACACAGCTAGCAACACAATGAAGTAGCTGTGTTGATTAGCTTCTGTTAGCTCTCCAGCTTGCTAGCAATGAACACAGCTAGCAACACAGCTGTGTGGATTAGCTTCAGATGGTTATGTGCATGTGCAGCTTCACCTGGCCCTGCTTTCTACTCCTTTTACAGGTCTTATAGTCTCTCATAACTAACATAAACAGTGAGTCATATGGTTCTACCATACAAAACCCCTGTTTTGGGATGTAAAAGGATGAGACACCTTTTAATGTGACCTATAATGTGAACAATTCAACTGAAAAACGCACTGAAATCTAGCGGGAAACATGAAACATCTCGACAGATGTGGAGCGCTTTTGCGAAGAAGAATGGGTAAAATATTGGTAAATATTGCCACGTCAAGATGTGCCATGCTAATAAAATCATAAGGTGCTTCAACAAAGTATTAGTTTAAGGGTGTGCACATTTATGCAACCAAGTTATTGTAAGGTTTTTATTTAAAATTGTATACTTTTTATATCCACTGTACCTCTACTCCTAACATAAACAGTTCTGATGGCAATGTTGGGTCTTTCTATGTGTGTGTGTGCGTGCACGCAGCGTGCACACAGAGCGCTCAGGGCCCCGGCAGCCTGCATGGCTCTGGAGGCAAGAGGACTCTCAGCGACAGCGATGATGAGGAGGATGGTGACGATGAAGGCCCAGGAGGACTCTCTAAGGTCAAGAGGAGGTGAGAGAATGGCATGAAGAGTATGTAATTATCTTATCTTAGTACTGTATCTGGTAATACCAAAAGTATTAGCGTCACAATCTGCATGTGTGATGGCGCCGGTTGTAAGAAGTACAAGTATTTTGCCTTTGCACGGCATGCTGGCATTTGCTTTGCCCACATTGTTGTTCCACTTACATGCTATCCTTTTTTAGCCTCACGAGACCATCCTGATCTCACAAGCTTAAGTTTAGGCTGCGAGAATCAGCCTGGAAAGCCTCGGAATCATTTTGAATGTGTCAGAGTAGCAACTGAACTTTCCAATCAGCGCCATGTTTATAGATATACAGGCGTTTATGTGTTAACCATAGACTATATATAAATGAACAAACCCTCTGTGACGTCACCATAGACTTTATATATAAATGGACAGACCCTCTGTGACGTCACCATAGACTGTATATATATATATATATGGACAGACCCTCTGTGACGTCACCATAGACTGTATATATATGTAATATGAAGATCATACATACAATACAGTACATTATAATATAATGTATGCTTGATTATAATTACTGTATGTGGATAATATTTGTGTATATGCATGTATTTCTGCTGAATATGTTCTGATAACTTAAGTGAATCAGTGGATGGGGAAGTGATTAGGTCTGGAGAGCAATTGTCTGTTTGTATGAATGTAACTGTTTCATCATGTTTTGTAATTTTGTCCATGTTTAGGACCCTCTTGAAAACGAGATGGTTCATCTCAAGAGGTTTTCCTAATAATACATTTACATATATAAATGGACAAACCCTCTGTGAAGTCACCATAGACTGTATATATAAATGGACAGACCCTCTGTGACGTCACCCATAGACTGTGTGTGTGTGTATATATATATATATATATATATAAGGGCTGTCACAGTGAAGAAAATGTCCTTGCGGTGATTAAGGGTGCCCCAATACCACGGTCTGCAGTATTATCGCCATTTTTTGGTTTTTGTTTTGAATGGTCAAGTTCGTTGCGCAGAGTTTCCGAAATAGTGTGATTCTGGGTCATTTATAGACAACGTCGTGGTGAGACAATTGTGCAACATCTAGGCTTTCTACCAGTTTAGTAGGCCTACTAGTTAT
>JAODUK010029835.1:0-23188 GCA_027564635.1 Typhlichthys eigenmanni
GAAAGAGGGTGAGACAAAAAGAGAGACAAGAGAGAGAGAGAGAGAGAGAGAGAGAGAGAGAGAGTGAGAGGAAGAGGGTGAGAGACAAAAAGAGAGACAAAAGAGAGAGAGAGAGAGTGAGAGAAAGAGGGTGAGAGACAAAAAGAGACAAAAGAGAGAGAGAGAGAGAGAGAGAGAGAGAGAGAGAGAGAGAGAGAGAGATAAAGCAAGCTCTATATGTAAGCTTGTCTGCATGTACCTGGGTATATGACTCACTGCATTTTCCCTCCTGTCTGTGTGCGTGTGTGTGCGTGCATGTGTGCGTGCACGTGTGCGCGTGCGTGCGTGTGTGAGTGCACGTGCACGTGCCTGTGCACACTAAGTAAAGCGTCCCTAGCGCTAGCTAATTAGCTTATAATGGAAGGGACAGCAGTGCCTCTAATTCCACAATTAAGTCCGTTTTCTTTCCTCCAATCCTGCAAACCTGTTAGCCTGCCACTGCTAGCATCGCAGCCTGGAACAATATAATGCTGTTTGCTGGATTGTTGAAGTGGTTTTTCAGTAATGGTCTGGATAGCAGTATAGGAGGTTTCTCAAAATTAATATTGTACCAATATCTAAATGATTTGACAGCGGTTAGCAAGTTTACTTCGGTTAACTTACTTTGTGTGATCTAACTGGACAACATTTTTCCTTAACCTTAACTGGATACTGTATTTGAGCAAATCAACATGATCTGCTAGAACTTGCTAAGCAGCCGCCAAATGAAAACCAGTGTTTGTGCGTGTGTGCTTGTTTGAACAGTATGTGTGCAGTCCTGAGTACATTGTCTTTCAGCAAGACGACTAGTGAGTCACTAGTGATAATCTAAAGCATATCCTTAACCAGCTATTCACTAAAACATCAAGCCTTACTTTGCACACAGACCTTACTGATGTGACTCCACTATTGGAGATGCTGTAGCCTCGCAAAACCATCCTGATCTCGCAAGCTTCACTTTGACTTTGCCGCGAGAATTAGTCTGGAGAGCTTGGAAATCGTTATGTTTCAAGCTGGTAAACTTATCGCGTTGCCAATGAGCGTTGTACTGTTAGCCACAGGCGTGGTTTAGGGGGACTTGAAAACAACTCGAGTCGAACATGCTTAGAGATTATACAATATAGCATCGATTTTATTAAAATTTATTAGGAGAGCAAAGGCTTGTCTCACTGGAAAATATGTTTCCACTCTACTCCCGACTTTTCTACTGCAAGAGTGGATGACAACAGACTGCTGGTTCACAGGTTCGTCCAATCACATGCAAAGTATTATTTTGAAAGCACCTGTCCGCTAAAAACTGTTCCAATGGACGGCTCCCCAGATGGATGTGTCTAACAGAGACAGTGTCTGATGTGTCAGGTTATATTGGAGCTACTGTATGAATATAGAAAATATGCTTGGCTCCATCAAAGCTTAAAATGCCAAGGGACGTCTTAAATGATGATAAAAGGATGGGGTAGCCTACTGTAGACCTCTTATGAGGAGATGTTCAAACAATACATAAAAGAGATAGTAGTTTCAGCCGACCAGAGTTGAAAGAACTTCTCTCTCTACACCATACATTCCTTTATTATATATATATATATAGTATACTGTATATATTCTAGATACAATATTCAATATTTCTTTGTAATTTCTTCATGTATTTGCACATAAAGAGACACAATGGTGTTCCTAAAGTGCCAGTGTAATAGAAACAATAAGAACAATCAAAACAATATTAGTAAAAACATTAAATATAAATACAAGATAAAATAAAACATATATAAAGTGCATGTAAAGTATATACTATACAGTATATATGGTATGAGAGTCTCCGTAACACTGTTTAGCTGAACTTTATCTGAAGAAAACCTGTCTGTATGCCATCAATACAGTGTTTCCATCCACCGCCTCTTTAACATACAAATGAGCCTGTGTCTGTATTGCTTCAGTGGAGTTGCTCTCAGTGAGCCAACACTAACCCCGTATCCACCACTACCGGCTTGACCTCTGACCTCTGTCGGTTCGATGTCGCCCGTGTGTCGGCTGCCTTGGTCGCTTGCTTATGCCTTGGTCGCTTTTGGCCTAATGAGAAAATCGTACGATAAATGCAAGGCTTCAAGGGATCAATTGTAAACAGCAATAGTGTCCTTTTGCCATTCACTATTAACCTGTACAATTAATACAGTATACAGCTCATACATGATTTACATGTTATGCAAATCTTATCAGAATGGGCACATTAAACCAATCAAAACCGATCAGATTAGAGCATACTGTAGATACTTTACTCCTGACTATTTGTAATATTTATATTGTAAAAGTTATTCCACAGTTCAGCGTATGCTCATATAGTCTCAGATCATAACAGCAATATCTGCCATATGATGATGTTTATTAATGATGGCCGGCTGTCGATCCATATTAATACGCTCATTAATATTCATATTAATACGCTCATTAACATTCATGCCCATCGTCCTGTGTTCCTCTGCCATAAAGCACAGCTGACCAGCTGAAACACACGCACTCACGCACGCACTCACGCACGCACACACACGCACACGCACGCGCACACGTGCACACGTGTCACCATCTCTTTATTGTGTGTGTGTCTGTTTGTAAGCGCACGTGCATAAGACAGCTCATTAAAGGTCAAACCTTTACTCGGGACCCTATGGTCTTCCATCCTCCTTTCTCTGTAGACCAGTTGCTGCGTGTTCCCGTGTGCATGTGTCGATTGATCACCACGTTGCTAGGCAACAGAGGAAAAGCTTTGATTTCCCGTTCAACCCAACGAAAGAGAGGAGAGGAGACAAAAAAAGGGGCGTGGTTTGCAGTTAAAGGACTGATTAAAAGAGTATAACACTCGCCGAGGCCTGTGATTGGATGCGTGGAGCTGGACTGGGGCCTGATTGGATGAGTACTGTTGGCCATTTCAATAGGTGTATTTCTGTGTTAGATTTGACTTTCAGATTTTCTGCCTGCCTGCCTGCCTGTCTGCCTGTCTGCCTGCCTGCCTGCCTGCCTGCCTGCCTGTCTGCCTGCCTGCCTGCCTGCCTGCCTGCATGCCTGTCTGTCTGTCTGTCTGCCTGCCTGTCTGTTAGCCTTTGATCTCTGGTCCAAAATGCTCTTTTTAAGTGAGTACTCTGGATAAAAGAGTCTGTTAAATGACACAATTACTGTTGACAGCTCGACAGATGCTGCTGCACACCAGACACATTGGCCTCTTGGTGGCGCTGCAACACGACAACAAAGTCTCTCTTAGTCTGTCTTTCTTTGGATGTCTGTGTGTGTGTGTGTGTGTGTGTGGTCTACAGTACAGACTGTCTTTGGACAGAGTGTGATGTAATGGCCTTAGCCTGGGGCACTCTGGGCATGTTTGGGCTTTTGGAGAAAATGACGAGATCCTACACACGCACACGCACACACACAGGGACACACACACACACGCGCGCACACACACACACAGATGTGTGATTGGTCGCGCTCTATCTGTCAGCTTTGTGGAATGAAACCAGCTTCACTTGATCATGATACTGTACATATAAAGATACACACACACACACACACACACACACTAGTAGCATGCGTGTTTGTGTGTAGTGCACACAAGTCTTATATTGGACTTGAATTGAGGTAAAGAAGCTTTTAGAGTCAAAGGTTTTACCGAACTTCAGTATCACTTCAAATAATGTTGAAAAACACCATTGTCGCAGCAACAACCTCTCCTTTGTCCAATAGGCACACAGGAATGTCTTCATGAGACTGTCCGCTGCATGTGTGTGTGTGTGTGGTATTGTTCTGCAGATGAAGAAATCGATGAGAGGCTGAATTGTTGCTCTAGCTCGAGGGCACAAAGGCAGACAGCCTCACTTTTTGTCTGGCTGGGAGTTGGGACTTATGACTTATATAATTTATAATTGATGTGTTGTTAGGAACATATGCCCTGATCCACAGCTTTGGTGCCTCTGGTATGGCCTGAAAACACTATACCATATGAATGCACTGTGGTAATGTAAAAGTACATGTATACAATATAGTTTATAGTATTGTATACACCTTAATTTAGCCTAACATTGCTATGGATTTTAATATAATTATAACACCTAAAGACTGTGTGCATGTGTTCAAACGTCTTAAAAACAAACCCTGTTAACAGGCTTTTGACTTTTAACCGGGAACCAATCAATCATTCCGATTGGTTTATTGACAAGCTGTTTTAGCTGTCTGAGAGCATCAAGAATGAAACTGGTTCAAAGGTGTGTAACATCACTTTCTGGTCAAAATTTGCAAGAAAGTACAAAGCCTTTCAATACATTGAACACAGCAATGCATTGTGTTCAATGTGTGTTCCTAATTTACTGTATGTCCTTTGCATTGCACAATAGAGCTATACTTGCTTGTAAGGAAAATGCAGATATTTCCACTATTTGTGTGATGATTGACAATATTGCACTAAGCAAATGCAAGCAACTGCTTATTTAGGATATCTTATTGAGGATTCTGACCTATGTCACTGTTTCACAGTTCCCATAAAGGTACGTTTATACGTTTTATACGTTTTTTGAAAGAAATAAAAATGGTTCACGAAGAGTTGTGATCGAGGCATCAGCAAGAAGAATGGGACAATTGTGGGATCCTACATATGCTAGGATGATAAAATAATCCTTTGACATGCTCTCAAATGTTTTTAGCTATTTAAAGTTATTTAGCAGTATATTGCACCGTTCGTTTACCCCTCCAGTACTTTTCAGTGTAATATGACACCTACGTCGTTATTGCCCAAATCCACTTTTGTCTCCGTAAAGGCTCATAGTAAATGGACAGCATTTATATAGCGCTTTTATTCAAAGCGCTTTACATAATTCTGCCTCATATTCATCCATTCACACATACATTCATACAACAATGGTGATTGCTGCCATGCAAGGTGCAACCAACCACCGTGAGGAGTTGGGGAGTTAGGCATCTTGCTCAAGGATGCTTACAGTTAGGTCAACACCAGGGTTCTAAACTCACAACCTCCCGGCTGGGTCGGCTGGGCGTGGTTTGGGTGTGACGTAGGCGACTTGAGAAGAACTCGTTAACAGCAATGGCGGGTCCTGCAGGGGTTAACGTAGATAATGCAATATAACATCAGTTTCATTATCATTTATTAGAAGAACAAAGCCTTTTCTCAATGGAACATATGTTTTCACTCTACTCTAGTGGGTTTAAAAGGCTGTGCTGGTTCACAGGTTCATCCAATCACATGTGTCTTTTTTAAGTGACCGCCCATTTAAAAGTGTCAATGACGACTCCCCAGATGGATGTGGTGAACAGACACAGATATCTGACGTGTCAGATGAAGGTTAATGAGGAGGTGCCATACGATGGATGTCAATGGAAGTCAAAGATGTTTGACCCCCATCGTGACACCGGTGGCAAAATCACATGACCTGAGACGTCAGCTCGGAATTCTCAATATAGGCTCGACCCCCGGCAAATTGTAGATTTGCTCGACTTTCCGGAAAAATGCCTCCAACATTTTGAGGCGTCAAGACCTAGAATGATTTCCTCTTCACATATGAAATATACACAAACATTTATGGAACACACAGACAGCTGCATGAGTGAAAACTTGCGTTACTGATAATATGTAATATAGTATATAAGTTAATATTGTGACTTTGCTGCAGCAAAACTGAACTGATCAGCAGATCAGCAGATCAATAAGGCTGATATAGACAGGGCTTTTAATGGAGCACTATTATATTCCAGTGTGTCTCCTTGCAGCCAAAGGCCCATACAGGCTTTTTAATTTCCTGTAGAGAGAGCTGACGGCCAAGACAGTCATTACATCCTTTAGTCCCCCTGGGATAGACTGGGATCCATAGATTATTATTGAGGTAATTAATGTCACACCTCCTATTCATCTATCTATAGCTATGCAGACATATATCTGCAGCTATCTCACACTAAATCTACGAACCTAACATCGTTCTCAATGCCAAAAAGATTGTTCACACTGTAAAAAGTGCATTCTCGTTAGGATAACCTAGAGATTAGAGAGGTCGAATCCCAGGCAAAAACAGACCCAGTCAAGGTATTGCCACTCACTGTAAATTGCCTTAGATGAATGCCTCCAGTGAAATAATGATATGAATAATGCAGCCTAATCTCATAAATCACATTGCTTGATACAGTAAGGAACTTCATGGGCTGTTTACCACCTACATGAGCACTTACCTTTCAAAAAGTTAAGGCCATGGCTAATAGGTAAAACAGCTTTCAAGTTTGCTGCCCTTGGAGCTTTGGACCTTCTTCAGAACTCATTGAAAGTTACTGACTACGTTTAATCAACGTTGAACAATATAGGAGCTTTATTGGTCAGTGTCTTGGTTTTGTACATTTTCATTTAGTCTCTCAGAAGATTAAGAGTATGTACTATGTATACATATTGTCCATTTTATGTTTGAAACATTGATAATTGCTGTTTTACAGTAGCCTATGTTTCTTACCCAGGTCTCTAGAATATTCTATTTTAATCTCAATTAGACTTCACCTGGTTAAATAAAATAAAAGATTTGTTATGACATCACATGACCCGTCTTAATACTCTATTATATAATGAGCTTTTATACCATAGTAATGGAAACATCAATGGAATCATACAAAACAATCACAACACTCACACAGGGTGAAACAATTTACCGTATATAGATTAAATTCTATAAACTTCTCAAGATGAGTGAGGTGTCTTCTATTTGTTTTGTTAAAGCCAAGCCAGTGGAGAACTGCATCTCATCGACTCCACATTGGCTTCAGTGCTATGTGATTATGATGTGACTAGAACACATGGACACATCCTAAAACACAATAATTAAGGTTGGAAAGGAAAAAAAATCCAATATTACATGCTAGTCTGTAACAGCCCAATTGGCTGTTACAGAGAAACGTCCACATTTTTTAGAAATAATTTCTGGAGCGTTCCAGCTCCTTCTGTTAGGGGGTTTGACATCTGCATGCGTATATTGACAGAGATGCTAGAGAAATAAGTTAGTGTTATTAGAATTAGGTCTGTAGGGACAAAACAGAGAATATTAGTGCAATTAAATTAAATTATTTTATTCCGTAAAAGTGCTCTGTCTCTGTATATAAAATTCATAAATTAGTAAATATAAAACACTGACCCGTCCTTCCTAGTGTATTATGGGAGTTTGTTATGTTAATCATCAACATTATTGCAAGTGATGTTGACAGAATGGCCAGTGTGTACCAACTGTTCAAATAAATATGGTCATATTGTGTGTCAGGTTCTGATCAATGTAATCAGATTAACATTAAAGGTCCCATTCCATGAAAACCAAGTATTTATAGTTGTTTATGGAATTAGCAATGTTGACGTGACACAGAGAAGTAGTAAGCCTTTCAAAGTGGACTGTTAGCTTCCTGGTCTGTGCAGTAATCTACACGTATGTTGCGTAGATTACTGCACACAGTTTGTTTGGTAACGCCCCTATGAGGATATGGCCAGCTCAGCAAAATATACAAGCTAAGGAACTGGTGTTGATCGCCAGTACGCAAACCGTACGTAAAAGTTTAATGTTCAACATTTCCAGATGACCAAATGGGTTAATCTAGTTTTTGATACAGGTTTGTAGGCTACCATAGCATAAACAACTTGAGTCTGCAGGACAGGCATATTATCAAGAGTGATGCACTGTGCACATCAATAACTACATTAGATTAATAGAGGCTATTGTTCAGTAACAGTAAACAGATTAGAAATAGGCTGCTTAAATATTGCTGTGTTGATTTATTTTACCTAAACATTGTTCGTTGATAAAGAGGCACTTGTGGATACCGAAATTGTATCTCCTGCCGGAAACAGATTGCCGGTTTTGGCACCGCGATTAATAAAGCTTTTATCTGTATCAGTGATCAGTCATATCATGCAAAACATTTAACCTTATGTCCGTGATAATAACAAGATAGAATATGTCTTTGTTTACCTTTAACGTTTCTTGTTTAACCGAATATCACTTTGTGTTGTTGCTAGCAGCTAGCCTGTGGCAAGAAATGCTTCGGTTTTGTGCTATGTAACTCTTCATTCATTAATTAATACGTGCTTATGGGTACATGGCTGATTAGCGGGCAAGGATGGCTGTGATGATGTGCTATGAAATAATTTAACCTTCATTCATGAAATAATGTGCTTCGTAGATACGTGGCTGGTTATCAAAACGTAACACCCCTGTTCCTTCACAGGGCTGTCTAAGCTGCTGCTATGTTTATGTGATTGACACGAACAACAACAAACTACATTCTGCCTCCTGTATCCTTACTGTAGTCTAGGGTAGGATGGTCTAGTGGTCTGGGTGTTGGGCTCCGCAGCCAGAAGGTTGTGGGTTTGAACCCTGGTGTTGACCTACCTGTAAGCATCCTTGAGCAAGATGCCTAACCCCCCAACTGCTCTTGGTTGGTCGCGCCTTGCAGGCAGCAATCGCCATCAGTGTATGAATGTGTGGGTGAGTGTGAGGTAATACTGTACAGCGCTTTGAGCAGCTGGAAGGTTAGAAAAGCGCTATATAAATGCAGTCCATTTAGTCTGGACGGCGAGGTGTAAATAATGCAAAATTTACCATATGTGGTTCAAAACCCATAAAACAATGTTCAAACCTCATTTTGCCATTGAATGAGTACTAGCAGTCAGCAGTAAAGCAGTCGTAGCTTCACGTCAACACAGCTACGTGGAAGTCGGGGCGGTGTGGGCAGAAATGGCTACTTTAAGGTCATTGTGGAAAATGTTTTTAATCATGATAATATTATACTTCTACTACTAGTAAAAGCTGCAAGTCCTGAGTGCTTGTAAAAGTCCACTGATCGACCCATCACTCAATCAATACACCACACGGTGTGTGTGTGTGTGTGTGTGCGTGTGTGTGCATGTGCTTTTGTTTGTCTCTTTAGGTCAAGCTGATAAAATAAAATCCATTAGGCTTTTTTTCCTGGAAAATAATTAACATAATTTGACTGTTTTTTTATATAAATATATATATATATGAATAAAGAGAAATAACATTAAATAGACGCTGAAAACATTCCTTAAAATATGACAATACTAAATCTGACATGTTCCATCTGATATGTTTGATAAAGACACAGGTGAACCCTATCTTCTTCCTGAGAATAAACCAGAATATTTCCACTCCCAGATGTGCACAGCCTCATTAGAGACCAGAGATAAAACGTCCGACAGCCAGAGAGAGAGACAGAGAGGTTTTCTATGTCTCTTTATACAGGCGAGGTCAGACTGCGATATGTGGACATAAAGCTTTGTTTTGTAATTAGCTCTATAATATTATATTGTGGCGTCATATTTAACAGAAACGAAAGCTCAGAAATTACATTCTTTTCCTGCTAACTGCTCTCTAGGTCTTGTCTTCTGATAGTAGAACTGTCATTATGAGAACAGCTAGAAATAGATATCCTGCTTAATCTGCCTTTATGTTCTATTAGCAGGCTGACAGTTAGATCACACAAATAATATTCCTGAGTTTATAGCAGCTATAGCAGGCATCTGGTGATATTCATAGGCAACATCATAGGTATGTGGCAGTGGTGTTGATTATTACTGGTATTGGTAGCTGGTGTAGGTCACAGTGAAGTGGCGGAAATTTTTTGGAGTTGAACTCTGCCTTAATTAAAGGCACTATGTACTATTTACCATTCCACCTGTCATTGTCCATGTATATGTGATGTCGCTATACTTTATAACCAGCATGAGACAATTAGAGACACCTGTGTTATAATCAGATTTGCAGACTCAATGTACATCTTTAAGAAAACCCAGATTTTCCAAACTTTCACTTCAATACAAACGCATGCCACTGGAGTGTTCAGGTAATGCTTCGACAAAAGGCAATGGGGCTCAGGGGAAATGCAGCTATAAGCTTTACTCCATGAAACGCTACCGCTTCCTCTATAACCTTTCTAAAACTCCTCATAGTGTCTTTAAAGGTTGATTGAGAGCCAGTTGGAGGAGGAACCAGTTGTTCTGTAGACGTCAGAAGCATAGCATCAAATATCCCCAGTAAAGAGACATTATTTCTCTAATGAGCACTGCTCACTGAAACTACACCAGACTTGTGACAGAAAAAATGGAGCCGTTTTCCGCATAACAGCTCCTTGGTTACACTTTATCATCACCTGTTCTATGAAGCACAGACTAAAATGACTCTCGTCTTAACCCTCTCAGAGCTGTTCTGGGGGTAGGCTCCTGGATATGTCTGGAAGCTATACGTCTGAAAAACGCTAGAACCTGATTATGAATAAGCCAGTATTTTCATGATAAAAAAGAATGTTCCGTTGTAAAAAAACAGCCGGTATTAGGACAGTTTTCTGTTGTGTCTGTCCAACAGCCTGGCAGGATGTTGTTGCATCAGGACAGCGGAGGCGCTGCCCTTTATGAAATACTGTCCTGTTATTGTGCTCGGCCCGCTAACGAGAGCGGCAGGTTGTGATGTCGTCGCGAGGCAGAGCGGCGCCGGGGCCAGGTCAGCTCGGGGGCGCCTGTAATGATGCATTATGGGATGAGATCAGCCTGCACCGGACGCGTTAGAAACACGGCTATTTACAGCCGCTAATGTGTGACCTCTGACCTTTGAGGGAAAGGAAGGGGCAGCGCAGATGGCTGATCTCACCCCCTTCATGTTAGGCATATTGGCCCGCTCCGAGGCGAGGAGGAACACCGGCCGGGCCCCCCGAGGTGACAAACATTTGGCAGCGGTGAGCCACAGCGCGCCGTTGTTTACAGAAGAAATATTTCCCCTCAGATCACTCACCAGAGATGTATATCCGAGATCAATATCTCCTCTAGATCACTTAGCCTCTACCGATCCATCAGATAACCGAGCTCCAACGCCCACATCATCCCTGGAAACCGTGCATGTATCTAATCAGACAACAAAACGCCAGGAGAGTGTTCTGCAGACTGGATGCGCAACCTTTTCCCTCCAGAACGGCCTCATAAAAACAACATGTATTCAATAATGCATGGCCTGTGGTTTGTTAATAGGCTTTTCAGTCTTCTAATCTACTGCCATATGGGGCAAGCTCTCTGTGCTGCCAGATATCGATCTGTCATTATACCAATGTCATTACAGAGTAGAGGATGAGGGAGGGATAGTGTCTCCTTTTCTTGCAATTTGATTATTCTAATAACCAAGAGAAAAACTTCCCCCTGGTCATTTCCGAGCCAGGATAATGTTAGTGCAACTAATAACGACCTAAATGCACACCTCTAAATGCATGTTTCTTACTACTAAGATTCTGCAGTATACTTTACATATATATGTTAAAAATATATCTCTAATAAAAAGTGTCATTGCTCAATTGTGTGTGCATAAAATTCAGTGATGGGCAGTAACCAGTTGTACAGTAACGCCAAACGCACACCGGTGGCGTCTGACGCACATCAAGCCCGACGCCCCTTTTGTTTTCGATGTACAACCCGCACAGATAGATGCTCTTCGACGCCCAGCTAGAAAATACACCACTGTTCTATTCCTCGGCGTCGACGCGTCTGAAAACACTGGAGAACATGCAGTTTGGTCTGTCCAGGCTCCCGTAGCAGCACTGTGCGATTGCGACTCCGTTCCTCTTGTTATGCTATACGCTATCAACAAATGCTTATGGTAGCCTAGCTTCCAACTATGTTGTTGGTCTGCTGCCATCAAAACAAACTGCTCAGATCATTAAATTAGCAAGGTAATAAACAATAGACAAATTAACTACAATAGGCAAGAGACTATTTGGTCTTGTGTTGGAGCACCATGACGCGGCTGGACGTCACTTTTCAGATACCCGCCTGTAGTTTCTTTAACATATATCCTCATGCTGACATAGAATAAAACTGAATACGTATTGTTAATTCATCTCTAAGTCCTTGATGTTTTACTCGGATACATTTCCTACAACTCGGCCAAGAATAAACGCACGCACGCACGCCATGTGGAATCTTTCTGAGGAGGGAAAGGCATTATTAGACCAGACTACTGATACCGAGGAGCACAGGCACAATGCTGACACACATGGTGATAAGGGAGGAGGCTACATTGCTGATACAGTGGGAGGTAGGTTGCTGCAAGGTCACCAGATGTCTCAGTCATCAGCAAACATCACCTTTGTAAACACACATTTATGTGAAACAATGGACGTGAATGGGGGAATTAATAAAATTGTGAGTTGCCAGGTGTAGGCCTGCCACATTACATACTGTATGTCTTCACTTGAGCCTTTAAGGGACTGTACATCTTTGTTGCAAAGTCACGTGCCCTCTCCCATTTCTCAGAGCACACAATGTGTAAACAGTATTGGAGAAACAGCTTGAAGTAGCAAAGGGTTAATTTATGTGGAAAATCACTGTTATTATTGAGGCATGGAAGCTAGTCGAGGGTAAAACAAATGTTCAGTATTACTTTAAAATACAAATTCAAACTGTGAAGGAGAATAAGTTCCAAGGTACATATTAAAAATAAAAAAGCATATAAGAAAAGAATAGAATAGTTATTTGCCTCAGTTCATGATGATGTGCACTCATTTTCTGGTTATTGCTTTTATTGTGACAAAGTTCCAGCTAAGCCGGTTGCAGTTGAAATGAATTATGTTATGTTATTCCTGTTTATTGCAGGACTGGTATACACACAAACACACAACTGTGTGCAACTGAGAGTCACTCAGATCTCAGGTCTGGCATTAAACGATGACCTGTCGTGTTGTGAGTTTCAAACTGAAAATCAAAAACAAACAAACAATTAACGTTTCTATATCTGGTTTATGAAGATCAATTTCAGATCACATAGTTTACTTTGATGCAAAGTATATAGTAATAATAATGACAAAAAGAAAATATATGTATATATAACACAAAGTGTCCCATAACATACTGTATAGTATATAGTAATAATAATGATAATAATGATAATAATACAAAATATATAATTATTTTGTGTGGGACACCTTTGCAGGACCATCAAGGACATCTTACATTAAAGGTAAATTTAGTAATTCTCAAGAACGCTTGCTAGATTTGAACTGAACTCCATCCCACACATTGGAAACACATAGCGAAGGCTAGAGCATTGTTGTTCTGAACGACTTTCACCACTCTGTTTGTGTTTCTACTTACGGAGCCAGGGCTGTAGAAGTATCAGATACTTTTTCAATACGCACAGAAAATAGTCAGCTAGCAGGCATATTCCACATATTTGGTGAATTTGACAAAAAGTGTTAGTTAGCTTACAATTGCTTACTATACCTTTAACCTATTACAGTATGTTTATAACACTAAAGGTTATAAACATACTGGAGAAGGTTTGTTATGAGGTGGTATGTGAATTAAATGAGTGCATGCATGTTGTACAGTTTGTGTTGGGGAGTGATTTCCAGAGCCTGCAAGCGAAAGGCTGCGTGTTCTGATGATTTATGCGATTTATGCTACCCGTCGAATTGTCGACATACTGCACACAGCCGTTATTTTCGTCATGCTTGAGACAACGCCCATAGATTTCTGCTACGTAGTCTGGATTTCTAGCTTAAGGCCCCGATCACACCGAGACGCGTCGCTAAAGGCACGACCGCTTTATAAGCGCTTTGATAAACCCCCGATCACACAGAGACGGGCTGTCTGTGCCAAAGAGACCGGCTGCTTGGGCCAACTGTCACATTGACGAACAGTGCGACTTTGTGCTGAGAATATTTTAACTTTTATGCGTGTGTAAAAAACGCTACAAAAACGTGAACGCCATTTGCGTTGTACCATAGGAACGCAATAGCTTTGCTAGCGACGCATTTCTAGCGATGCATCTTGGTGTGATCATATAGTTTGACACAAAGTATACTATTCAAACAGCATTCTCTGTTCACACAGAGAACGGTAAGATGGCAAAATGCGAGGAGATATTTGATGAATTTGACAAAAAGTGTATTAGCTTACAATACAGGTGAGGGTGCTTTTATTGTCACATAAACATAGCAAAATTTGTTCTCTACATTTAACCCATCCCTCCAGGGAGCAGTGGGCAGCCACTGTGAAGCACCTGGGGACCAACTCCAAGCTGAAACCATTGTCACTGGTAAAACGGCACTGACTGGAGAGAAATAACCTAACATGTTTTTTGGATAGTGGGGGAAACTCCACACTGAAAGGCCAGGACGACCGGGGTTCAAACCCGGGACCTTCTTTCTGTGAGGCCACAGTGCTCTCCGCTCAACCACAGTGTTGCTAATAGCTGACTATACCTTTAACCCATCATGCAACAAATGTCAAATGAACACACCACCCAAGTGCCACTTGTTACAGGTTTTTCAAAAGCAAAGCTATAATTAGGCCTTTTCACCGGAAAGTTCCCAGGCACCAAGGCAAAATGTTACGCTGAGATAGATAGCTTAGTGTTTTGTTCTGTTGCATCATAGTGAGCTACCGCAGTTTTCCTTTGTGCTGGCATATGTATCTATTTTTTAGTCTAGGCTGAGAGTTAAACCTTTATTAATTGAAGCAACTACAGAAAGCATGCTAGAAAATCTTACATATTTTGTTTACTCGTTTGCTAGAGAGCAGTTCATGTTAAGTCTGTTTATCTACAGTATGTCACAAGGCAAGTAGTAAACATAATTAACGTGATCTTCTCCCTAGGAGATGAATAAACAATATATTATCTATCTTTTATATTGTTTATTAATTTCAAAAGAACTAAATGGTAATTGTTTACTACATATATACACACACACACACATACACAGTATATAACATACAATAGGGGTCTTCTTTAAATTAATTGCCATTTACCAAATGTATTTTATAAGATACAACCACATTCTTACTGAGGACACATTATAAAGCCCTGCGGACTATGAAAACCCCTGCAGTGATTCCTCAGTGTGGAGGAGGTAGCTTATGTGTGTGTGCGTGCATGCATGTGATAGCTCCAGTGCACCTGAGCAGCAGTTGGCTACATGAGCCTGAGTGACAATCGCTGTGTTCTCGCACTGTCCTGCTCTGCTCTGAGATCAGCCTCGAGTTCCTCGGGGTCAGCACACAGAATGTCTTCTGTGCTCAACTGACGCACACCTAAACCGGAGAAATGGCAGCAGCAGGTAAAAATACCGACGTACACCGCAAGCGCACTGAACCAGCTCGCTAATGACGCAGACATGACTAATATTTGACAGCCTCTTCTATAAGATGCTTGGCGAGGGTGCTTTTGTTAATTCTTCTTAGTAAGTTGTCATTTGTGTTATGTCAGACTCACAACACTATGTACAGGGCTGTTATTCTGCGTAGTGGTCATAGGGACAGTACATTTCACTGGCACAATTAGGAAACTACTCTCTTGATACTAAAAATGTGTTTGCTGCCCAATTTGTTTCCATAATAATCTATGGAGTCTCAACATGCATATATTAAATACTGTACCTTCAAAAAGAGACAAAACAAGAACTATAGTGTAAACAAGACTGTTGTGATCTGGCCTAGTCAGTAAAACTGTATCCAAGTATAAATCTTATATCAGTATTTACATCCTTTAAACTTTTAGATAACAGAAATGTTTGAGATGCATTAATTGTGCTTCAATCAGGCAGTCATTGAGCTGTCTCATAAAGCTCAATCTATCGAACTTTGAGTTTTTGGGGTTTTGAGCTTTATCATCCTTTGAGCTGTCCAAACTCAGTAATATCTGGGTGCTGCTACAAGAAGTTCTTGAGCATTCAGTTCCATCAAGCCGAGTCGAGTTTTAGTAGGAGGAGACAGCGTGTTGTTGAGTAAGTTTGTGGTAAAATAAAGTAGGTCACTACACAATTAAACAGTAACTGCACCTTGAAGATGGAGGCAGCTATCCTGGAGAATGATTGTTGATTGTTACAACTGCACTTAAAGCCCCGCCCCCTTCAAGGCCATAGGGTGCTCCCTCAGAAGCCCGCCCCCTCCAAGGCCATAGAGTGCTCCCTCAGAAGCCCCGTCCCCTTCAACGCCATAGGGTGCTCCCTCATAAGCCCCGCCCTATTAAATGCCATAGGGTGCGCCCTCAGAAGCCCCGCCCCCTTTAATGCCATAGGGTGCTCCCTCAGAAGCCCCACCCCCTTCACCTCCATAGGATGATCCCTCAGAAGCCCCGTCCCCTTCAACGCCATAGGGTGCTCTCTCAGAAGCCCCGCCTCCTTCAACGCCATAGGGCGCTCCCTCAGAAGCCCCGCCCCCTTCAACGCCATAGGCTGTTCCCTCAGAAGCCCCGCCCCCTTCAACACCATAGGGTGCTCCCTCAGAAGCCCTGCCCCATTAAACGTCATAGGGTGCTCCCTCAGAAGCCCCGCCCCCTTTAATGCCATAGGGTGCTCCCTCAGAAGCCCCGCCAACCTTCACCTCCACCACCTGAATTTGAGAAAAGCTGTAAGCATATACAATCGCTGACTCCCCCTTTAAAAGAAGTACTGAACTGTGCCAATTCACTACAATGCTGACAAAATTAAAATATTTAAAACAAAATTCTGCATTTAATGAATTGAAAAAATGTCTCAATGATCTCTGTTAAAGATCAGTCAAGTAATTCGCTGACTTCGGAACACTGGCACATCGTGACATGTAAAAGTTAATGTTAATGGGAGTCCCCCTCTCACCTATACCTATCTTGTTTGTTTGAACTGCAGCATTGTGTGATGCAGAAATCAATGGCATGAAGTTGGTCATCATGCACATCAATGAAAATACCTCTCCTGCCAATAGGCTGGTCCTGAGTGACGTAGTGCAATATATGCTCCAGACTTGATGAGAGTAAAAGCCTGTCTCTATGAGTCTACATGTAGTTGTGTTTTTATAGCAAAGTGAGAAAATTCCTCCAGTATAAGTTTAACTTCCGATTTGGTCATTGAGTTTTGTAGTTAGTTGTCGAGCACGTCAATCAAAATGCCTCTCTTGTCAAGTAGACACAGGCACTGTGTCCCAGATATTACGCAAGTAAAGGCTGGCTCTGCGAAACTACTGGAAGTGCTTCTCCTGCACTTTTTGCAGATAGAGTATTATTATTTTTTTCTTCATTTTTAAGTGCAAGAAAAACACCACTTTCAGCTTTCCCCACCCACCGCACAGTATGAAAACTGCAACATGGAGTTGGTGAGTGAAGGGTGAGCGTGTGTGTGTGTGTCTCGGTGATAGAGCTCAGCGAGCTAGTCATGCTGCAATACAGGTGTACTGTCCATGTTCAGTATGTATATACTGTGCATTCAACTTCAACCTGCGCTTGACCATACACTAAACTGCCGTTAATGCAGCCAAATGCACAGGTTAACACATTTGGACCAGGATTAATCTTTCCCCTTTACAGATACACCTCAGTTAACATAATTCACAGACAGCCTTTACCGAGACAGTGGGGTTATGTTGCTTACAAGTGTGTTTTATCATTGTTTTGATGAAGCAATGTTTGGCGATACGAGTAGTGACTGTACTATCTTTTACACGTTCAAAATGAAAAGGCTCCTGTGGTCAGGCAGTTAAACTACTTCTCTGTCGACTCCTTTACAACAACACTTACCTGACATTATTTATTTTACAGTCAGTCATAGAAATCTAGGTAAATACTTCTCCTTAACTTGGCCTTGTTGTGATAAGACTGGCCAGAAAAAATTTATCTGGCCAGAATTTTTGAAAATGATATGGTGGGTTCTAACCAGATTTAGGCGTCTTATGCTCGCCCTAAGATACTTCCAGTGTTCCTCTGCTTTGACCTGACCCCGGCACATCCACCTTGCTGCTCTTGTCATGTTGGCCACACGTCTTCTCACACTACAGTTGTGACTTTGAAAATGAGTTTAACCCTTTCAACAGGAGCTATAAGCTGACATTATCTCACTACGTGTTTCTATGACTACGTCCATAAGATGTATCATTCACTACATAACATTAACTAATTAAAACTTAAATATATTCTTAATCGTATAACACTTTTTCTCACCCTAACCTAAACCATGTAAGACTTTCAATAATACTTAACGTAACCAGGAAAAGACTGAAAATATCTTTATGTCTATAAGCACATTTCCTGATGCAATGACCAGAAGTTGCATCTGCTCAAACTGTCAAGCGTTTGCCCAGTAAATATGAACAGCCAACCAGGAAACTGTGTGACAGTGACATAAGGTTGAAGGTTGTATTGCATGTTCTGTATGATACTGTGGAAGTTTAAATGACTCTAAGGATACTCGTTTTTTCTAATGATGTCAAATGCTGTTCAAGCCTGTGCAATCCTGCTCGCCATTACTTAAAGCCTTCGCCATACTGTATCTACAGTATACAGGAGAGGTGAGTGCGCGTGAGTCTCAGACAGTGTGACGTCCAGGAAGCTAAGGTTTCTGCTGATGAAGGCTGGACCAGATTCCTGTCTGGGAAACAAAGAGCAGACGTTCATCTCTTAAGAGCAGAGCCAAGGTGTCGGCCTGCAGATTTCCCTCTGGAAAACCTGCTTCCAGAGATAAGGCGGCTCTCTGGAGAGCAGAGGTTCTGCAGCAGGCCTCTACAGAAAACCAAATGAAAGAAGAGAGAAGAAAAAGCCCTGTGGTGTGGAACGCAGCCCACCACAAAACTGGAAGTAAAGTTTCTTTTCAATTAAGTTCAACTCCGAGGGGAGAAAGTCACGGAAAACGTAATGGACTTCCTCGCGCACTTCGCTGAACTCCAGAAAGTTCAGGGAGGAGAACAAGAACTCCCGAAATCCTACTGACCTCTGTCCTGCTGCAAAGCAGAGTAGACACACACTTTGGGGTAAATTGTAATATATTTACCGTCACAATATGAGGAATCCCAGCCAAACTCTTCCTAGGAGAAATTGTTGGACCAATAGATTAGGAAAGTGATTGATTACTGATCTATATCAGCTAGGGTCCTCCTGTCTGACTATAGAATATATTACTAGTACTGTATGTCCAAACACTGTTTGACAAAGCTCCATCTTTTATTTTTTGTCTGCCTTCATTCACCCTTCTCTTATCAGAGGATAAAGTCAAGTCAATTTTATTTCTATAGCCCTTAATCGCATTACAGTCTCAAAGGGCTTTACAAGCCCACGTTTAACATGGAAACAAAAGACACCCCCATAACCTGCTCCCCACCCCCCCACCCCGGGCTAGGAAAAACATCTGTTAAAACCACATGGTTAAAAAGGTTGGGAAGGATACCAGGATGGTTATTTAATGGTTTCAATTAAATATTGAATGAAATGCACCACGTGTATTAAATAAGAACTAACACATTGTATAAATTAACTAAATTTTTGTCAGTCAAATGTAACATTTTCTGACGCCACATGAGGATGTCTTGGTCCCAGTTATGGAAATGTCTGTTCAGGTCTGAGTGTAACGCCGAGCAGGGCGAAGCGAGTGCAGACGAACGAAAAACAACACACTGTGATGGCAGAAGCAACGAGCCACACGGCTCATCCTTTAATGGAACAGAAAGAATTTAAACAGCAAAAACAAACTCAAAAACCAAAAGGCGTACAAAGTCACACAATCTAACATAAACATGAACAATAACCCACACCCTCTCCCAGCAGTCACCAGCCTATATGCCCTCACAGCCACACGGCTGAAGGCAATCGGCTGATTGCACGTGTGGGTGTGAGGCGCTGGGGATGCGGGCAGTCCTCCCCCGGCTGTACCCCACCGGCGAGACCAAGGGAATGTTACACTGAGGATGTGACCAGGTCCTAGTCACGACCAGGACAGCCACTCCCCATCCCTTGGGGCTGCATACAGTGTACTACCCTCTGCACAGGAAACAAGGCTGCAGGAAAGGCATCCAGATATTGTCCAGGACCATGGCAGCCTCTCCCCTTGAGGACACATCCACAGAGTGTCCAGGACCATGGCAGCATCTCCCCTTGACGACACATCCACAGTGTGCAGGACCATGGCAGCCTCTCCCCTTGACGACACATCCACAGAGTGTCCAGGACCATGGCAGCATCTCCCCTTGACGACACATCCACAGTATGCAGGACCATGGCAGCATCTCCCTTTGACGACACATCCACAGAGTGTCCAGAACCATGGCAGCATCTCCCCCGTCAGCAGTGGTCAGTCATTGATATACGGAGGCCTTTTTCACTCCTAATGCCAGCGCATTGGTAAAAAGCAGCAGACAATGAACTATCACAGTCTATGGGTGAAACCCACAAAAACACAAAACTCTAATGAGTCTGATGGAGACAGCCAGGCAGGCATATGTGTGACTATTGACTATTTGTTGAGAGTGTGTGTGTGTGTGTGTGTTGTGTGTTTGATCTGGGATTAAACATTGTTATTAAGAGCTGGTTATTAAAACCTGCTAAGTGTCATATGTAAGAGGGTTTAACCTCAATAGATGAGTGCTAACTCTTCTACCGAACACACATCAACCCTAATCCTCACAAACACACGCGCTCACGCAGGCAAAAACATACATGTGAAGGATAAAATGGTTCTGTTGTATTCTATTTATTCCAATACACTGCCAAGCTTGCGTGTGCGTGCGCACACACACACCCACAAACAAACACACATCTGTCTGTAATTGATCTGCAGCAGTTGTGTCATATCCCAGCATGCCTCAGAGTGATGAGTGACAGGTCCCATTCGGAACAGATGGAACTGTGTGTGATGCATGGAATTATTCAGCATATATCATATATTAGAGAGGGAATGATGAGATTCTTGTAGCCAGTGTGTCACAGGTTCAATTCCCCATCATCAGCAACAAGAGTTAAGTGATGTCAGGAGGCTGTTGCCGCAGCGACAGTCAGTCCTGAGAGTTGAGATGTGTCTCACGTCTCCATGCGTTCTTTCCCATTTATTTATTAGCGTCTCCGGCTAATCAACATCTAGACATGAACCGCAGGTTACCAGGGCAACAGCCACTCTGCAAACCCAATCTATAGTGGGAAACGAGATATTTCCTTTTCTTTTAATTGGCGTGGAGCAATGCTTGTTCCTTCTATCAGGCCACCATAAATAACCTCACCTCTCTTCTCTTCGCTTTTTCTGATGATTAATATTTCCCTGACATAATGCTACCTATGTGCCTCTGAGCCCTGTGTGTGATTAAGGCAACCCTGTGTGTTTGCAGGTTGATAAGACCTCCATCATCTAAACCACACAGTGATTCTGTGTTTCTGGGCACGATAGATCATGTCTGAACCAGCACCCCTTTCATCATCGTCTAATCTGCTCAGCCTGAATACTCTGCAAGATGTTAAACCCTAATTGAATCCACTGCTTTTTGTTTTTAAATCCGTATAGACTGATTTTGTGAAATGTAGTGACAATTCTTTAGTTGACACTAAACTATATTGTTAGGAAAACACAATTAAATGCAGGAGCTAAAGCAATTTTAGCGTAGCTGATTTATATTAAATGTAAAATATGGTTTTCTATCGCTAATTGCAGAAGCCCTTCAGTGTTTGACATTTTCAGGCATAATATCTCTTGGGTAAGAGGAAATGTTAAGGGAATTGCAAGAGTCCTGGTGTTGCAACAACGGCTTCACTCACAACCCGAACTCATCTTAGTTGTGAACGCTACAATCTGTTGGGGCTTGAGAGTTACATATCATGTATTGCATTTAATGAGCTGAATCTATCATTGTGGTTTTGTCAGCCTCCATCGTATTCTATTAATTCTTAACTCACATCCATGAGTCTTACTGGAAGTTGAATCCTGTCAAAACACGTTACTGGAACATTTTCTGTTTACAGTTCCCAGTAAAGAAGACAGCATACAATTTCATCATATACAATTTACAATTTGTGAACTGCTACAAGATGTAGTATGCACAAGGAACATCAATGTTAATTTCAGCAATGTCCATGTAAACTCTTTTATAATTCAGATTCAGAAAACTTTATTTATGGTGGTTGGAAGAAATAATTTCATTCAATTAAAAAAAGCAAACACAATATTTCATGCTAAACTAACTATCATACAAAACTGCAGGACACAAGCGAGGGGAGAGAAGTAGTAATAGTATTCTATAAAATACATTGAAATATAGGATATTTAATATATAATAATTGTAGTATAATAAAATAATAATTAGTTATTTTTAAGTTTGTAGCAAAACACTATTCACCCCCTACGTTGAGCTATAAATCATAAATCACCAATCATTGCTCTAACAATGCATTTGAATGAGGTTGAGCGGTTAAATTAACAAATATCTTTCACTGTAAATCCATCTGTTTTTCTATTTTTTTATTTAAAATAATCTGCTAAATATTTCCCATTTAATCCATAATGTTCTGATAAAATACAAGAATAATAGTAATCATCACATTAAACATAATGTCAGGATACTATTTTATGACTCTCTTTGGGTCATAAAACGAGTTTTGCAGGGATGATTGGGGGATTTTTACAATAATCCTATTGTAAATAGTTTTAATCTGGGTTTATTAACCCAAATAAAATATATATTTTGTTATTTTACATTCAATTTGTACAGTGTTTATGGTGCATATTATGTGTTTATTGTCTATATTATATTTAGGGAGTCATGGGTCATGGTTTAAAACTAAAAGTTTACCTACTGAATTATATTGTTACTGTAAACTGATATTTCACTTCAGTGAAGCTGTTTTTCTTCAGATACCACACATATTGTAGACCTTGATTCAGTTAAATACACCAAAGCAATGGAGTAGTTTGTGGATTAACAGTAGTATGGAAGTTGGGAGCTTCCTGTCATGGAACCTACCGCTATTTGATTGTTCGATGTTATTAACAATAATAATTCTGTGTTATTATGGTGCGTTCAAATAAGGTTGTGTTTACCATTTACCAAGAGTCCAAATGAACGTCACCCTTTGTGGTAAGTAAGTGGTAAGTATATTAACCTCTTGTTCCTCCGTATGTTGTTGAAATACACAGTACCGGTAATTCAGATCTAGAAAATAAGCGAAAAGAACTACAAGAATTTAGGGGTCCATGTCACCGTTGCCTAGTAACGGTCTCCATGTGACTTAACTACTTGAATTCAGTGGCGGGCCGTGCATTAAACACCTAGGCCTTCAGTGATGTCCTACTTAGTCCGACTTCAATACATACCTCTAATAATACCATCATTTATGACACCACGTGACCACGGCTGGAGAAATAGTATACAGAAACACACTTACGC
>JAODUK010029846.1:3777-23185 GCA_027564635.1 Typhlichthys eigenmanni
CCCCCTTAGCCCCCCCCCCCAGGCTCTGACAGATGACGCCTGATGGCTAGCGGACTCTCTTGCCACAGTGACAAAGTGCAGCTGCCCACTTCCTAATGACTCCCCGGTGCCAGAAGGACTCTGTAGGGAGCAGAAAGTGGCGGGGGAAGAGAGGGCGGAGCCTGTCTCTGTGTTAGACTGGGACATTTTCTTAGGCTCGGTCCTGCTGGAAGTCAGGTTGAACTGTTCTAGGATTGACTATGTAAAGTGAGTCTATGGTTTATACAGTATACCATAGAAGCCCACCCATTCTTTAAAACACACACACACACACACACACACACACACACACACACACAGATTAACACAAGATGGAGAGTAAGCCATTAGTCCTTTTATCTATATGACAGACTACTCTATAGCCACAATAGGCCCCATAGGTCCATGCAAGCCTCTCTCATGGACAGTTGTAAAGCTCCAAGCTACAGCCCATTCATTACAGTCCACACTGTAACATTGATCGGGAATGAATATTGCCCCAGCCGCTCCAAAGCTGGTCCTGATCGATAGCACGTGTAGTTTGCATCCAGGCCTCACCAACACTTTGTCAATACATCTCCTGCGTCTGCACTTTGTGTCTGTGGAGGCTATAGAGCTCCCTACAGGCAATATCCATGAGGAACCATTACACATCACAAGATGGAGTGGAGACTGTCACATACATTGAAACGTGATGGGCTTGTTAAAGATGGTATATGGTCAGTGGTCTATCATGATGGATCTGAGTAACCTGCTGGGCCCCATTAACTTCCTATTCAGGGGTTTAAATTATTAAGGAGGTGCTTAACAAATACTCGGTACACGGTACACACACACACAAACACACACACACAAATCCACAGCAGCTGGAAAAGGATTTTTCCAATTAAACTTTTGTTTGCCCAGTAAGCACATCTGAATGCATTGCAGCCAGAAATGTCTGTCACTTCATCATTTAATATGCAAAGCAGCTGCCCTGCTCCAATTTGCTACCTCTGTAATTGTCAACATAAGCTGATAGACATGTATGGAAACACACTTAATACTATCAGCGTTGTGGCCATACGTCTCTCTCGACAAGCATATGGTGAAAGCTACTCCACTGCTACTGACTGATATGTTAAGAGTTTGAGCAAATAGATTTTGCGTTGTTCCATCTCAAAATCTGTCTTTGGCCATTTTGAAGAGATTTCTTCTTTTTCTTATCTTACTTTGTGATGCCCGAGAGCGTTTGTAACATAACATTGGAGGCCCAAGAAAACCAACCTAAGAAAAGGCATTCCAATTACACCTGAGAGTTAAGGCAGTCTATAAAAGGTTGGCTGGTTTTCCGTTTGAAGAAATCAGTATGGATTGCACCCTACAGTACACCTTACACAGAGACCTGCTTTCATCTTAAATCTTCCTCCACAATTTAGACCCAGGTGAAGGTTTAGCTTCTCTCTGTTCACAGTCTTGTACAGACTTAGAGAGCTAGTAGTTGGTAGTAAGTGATGGGGGAAGGGTAGCCCTGCTACTACTGTACTGATCGCTTTTGTTCAGACCTCCCGTAGACATGGAGGTGTCAGAACAATAAAGGGTGTGATGATGGGTGGGGGGAGGGGCGACTCTTTGGGTATACATATACATACGTATAAATTTCATACCACATGTAGCACAAGTGGTTTCAGGCAACAGATCAGCGTATAGGGAACACGGAATAATGGCTTGCATCTTTATCAGTACATCACAAGTTATCTTCTCAGCAGAGCTAATGAATGTGATATACTGCAGCATGTGCTTTTTCAAATATATCTTTGTCCACTGCTATCAGACGCAGAAAAATACATTGATGATGTGTAGACACAGATTGTGTATGGAGAAAAGAAAGTGATGAGGTTGTACATCAGTTGAGGGACCTGAGGGCCTTGGGGACTCCTTTAATAATGGGACTCAGGTCTTTGGAAAAGGCAAATAAAGGGCCACCTTATGGGCGACTATGGAGAGAGCGGTATGCAGTGTAGCTCATATGTCATTTAATTAAACTCCGCTGCCTCATTTGTTTTGCTGTTGGCATTACCAAGCTCAGCAGATCTTTGTAACCATTTCTTATCCCACAGGCACATGTGCAGGCAAACACCTCTACACACAACATATTGTGAAAACACATCTCCCATATTGCATAAGGAGGAAAAGGAAGTCACAGAAGAACATTATGCTGAAGCCTTCTGATTATATATGCATGATTTCACTGTGTAGGTCCAACAGCATTGACAGTGTGTTTTTAACTTTCCACTACTCAAGACAGTGTTTTTATTCACACGTACGCATCTCTGGGTGAGGATTTACTGTCACACTGTGGGAGTGAGTTATTGTTCCCTGGGGAAATAAAGTCTAATTGATAATTACAGAGAGAGCAAGAAGAGATAGTAATTGGCCCACGTATTCCATCCGCGCTACATGGAGTGAACACAGAATACTAAAACACTATATCAATATTTGTGCATATTGAAAAAGAAATGTCAGGGGGAACAGTTTAAGTGACATTTCAATCGATGGCAGATGGAAAACAATATTGGCAATGACTGGGAAACTATTATTGTGAGGGCACTTGGGGAAAGATATGAACAGCTGATAAAGGAAGTATTGTACTGTGTATCAGACGTGCACACAGCTTCACTGATCTTCCTCCTTTTGTTGTAGTGGCAAGTAACTGCCATGTGGCAGTTGGCTGAAGGTCTTCTCTTTATTGACAATGCAGGCAACATCACTTTCCAGTGCAGCAGTTGATAACAGTTCCATGTACTGTCTAATAATCTTTCCTCTCGTCAAATGTAGATTAAAGAGCCTCACCACATTGAGCAGGCTGGAATATGCTTTTGTGCAAAAAAGGCAACTCTTCCATAATCTCTATAGCTTTCAACATTATGTTACTCACAAATACAAGCAATAGCCATCATTTTAAGTGAAAATCTAGTGAAAATTAGGTTGAAGCCTTTTATATTTTGTTTCTTACCCACTTTGAAAGAAGAAATAAATAAAAAATCATTTAACAGATATTTTAAAAAGTGTGGCAGAGAGGCACGGAGAAAGAGCATTGCAAACAATTATACTATTAAAAACAGTATACTGTAGCCTATTAAAAGTCTACATTTTCTGCACTTCTTTCAGTTCACAAATCTTTTTTTTTAACCAGCCATGTACTGTACTGTACCTGTAATATACTGTAGAGTCATATTTTGCATTAACCTGGTGGGTTAAAGGCAGGGCCAGTCATTCTCGAAAACACATGCTAAATTAGAGCTCAAATAAAAACAGTATTTCTCCGCGGCGCTGCCCCACACATTGAAACGCATTGTGAAGCAAAGAATAGTATTGCGGCTTTGTTGTGAGCGGTGTTCGCCACTTTCTTTATATTCCTATTTACGGAGCCAGGGCTGTGTAGAAGTATCAAATTATTTTTTCAACACGCACAGAGAACACTATACTAGCGGATTGCAAAGAGATATTTGGTGAATTTGACAAAATGTGTATTAGCTTACATTTAGCTTGCAATAGCTGACTTTACCTTTAAGTAAGATTGAGGTAATACACTGAACAGCATATACTGCATGTTGCTTCATGAGTCAAGTGGTCAATTGTAGACTATACAACAATCTATATTGTCCTCTTTGTAGTTTTCAGCCTGAAGTATACTAGTAAGTGTGTCCTTTCTTTTGCAGAGGTTAAAATCTCACGTCAATAGTAAAAAGTAATCTAAAAGAGTGTGGAAACATTTTTTTTGATTCCATTCCATTCCACTTTAAAAGTCCCTTCCCATGCCGAAGTAAGGACATTCCAGCCTGGAGAGGTGGCTGGATCAATATACTTGATTGAGCCTTCAGTAAGTTTCTCTCTTTTCCCCAGCTCTGGCCTTTGAAGCTGACACTGTGGCATGTTCCAAATCAAGTCCTAAGCTCTGTGAGTGGCTGTCTGAGACATCAAGATGGAAGGAGGGAGGGAGGGAGGAGTGCTGTTCACCGGAGGCTTCGGCGTCACCCCTAGGGCGGCCTCCTCAGTCGTATCTGCTGAGTTAGATGTGTCAGTACAGCGGCCCACCCAGTGAGTTGAAAAGCAGAGGCTGTTGGGTGTAATGAAAGAAGGTTAGAACAGGGATCGGGGGGAGGTGACAGGGGTAAGTGCCACCAGCGATCGCGCCATCTTCTACTGGAAATGGGACTCTAATGTGCTCAGGGCTGCTGTGGGGAATCGTCCCAGCAATAGTCCCAGCAGCAGGACCATAAGCTCCCTGTGAAGAGAGCAGTGTTGGGGTGGGAGGCCTCCGGGAGCAGCAACAGCCAACTAAATCAAATATGCCTTTCGGGGGGAGAGGGTGGGGGAGGGGGGGATCTAACCGGAGGAGCAGCTTTGGAGAGCCAACGGGAATCAAATGGCTGTCTGTGATGACAGGTGGGGAGGCGGTGTCCCAGACATCTGAAGGAAAAGGAGAGGCAGCGCGAGCAGAGGATAGCTGGTGACTCACATCAGTTGTCAGGGTGTTGCCCACACATTAGCTCCGAAGACACCTTGACACACACGCACACGCACCTCCCCTAAAGTTGGATAATACATCCCAGATCTGTAGAGCACAATATTTTCATCTCCACTCAGTTTCAACTTTAAGAGGGAAATTCAGCCAGCTAGCTATGGCTAGAGAGATTGTACTACCAACTTCCGAAACATGAGGTTTTATTATTGAATGTATTTGCCGTGGTTTATTTTCTGACTTATTAAGTTTACATATGGGGGAAAATGTTGAATGCGTCCAGCTGCGACATTGAACATAATAGTGTTTATGACTTATTTTAATGAGTGAGTCTGTATATGAGTATAACCTTGTGCATGCAAGTCGGCTATGTCCTGCTCATTGTGTTATATGTTCATTAATGTTATGCTAGTTATACAATACAATAAACAATGTCATCAGGTGCTTTATGAATCGACAGGAGACACATCAAGCACTTCAGCCACACCCGACAAGAGTCAGTAAAAAGGGCCGCGCGCCACTGAACACGGCAAGTATGTTCCAGCATTTACGGCAGTTAGCAGGCTGCCAACTGTTGGACGCTGTCACACTGGTAGGCTATTTATCGTGAGTAATCAAACGTGGTTTTAATGCTAATTCATATTTGGAACGGTAAAGTGTCTTTGCGCCTGCCGCATCGGCAAGCCTTTTTGGGTTTACCGCCGCGGCACCAACACTCATGAATAGGATTTAATGACGTCATGCTGCCGCCGGTGGTGTGAATGCCCCTTAACGCTAACCGTCGGGAATTTTACCGTGGTTTATCATGATGAGACCGGTAACCGTTACATCACTATTAGTGATTACAGACATTTTTAGTTTTGAAGGAAGTTCAAAGTTTTACCTACACATTCTATAACAGTCTACGTACAATGTCAGTGCATGTAAGTTATGGTGTCAGTCATGATGCGTACACCTGCCAATCCCTAATCAAGCTTACACTACAGTATGTCCATGGATATAATTCAGAACACAATATTGCTACATTATACTGAATACAAACGCTAAATGTTTACAGGGTTATATTAACCATTTTCCTTACTTTTGCATATGTATCCCAGCATTTCTAACAATATGGTTAAAACTGGCCTGATACTACTTTACTTTAATAAATACTTGACATATCGGCCTAGGAAAAAGCAATAAAAAAAAAGAAAAATTCTTGTCAGTCGGGAAGCAAACCACCAACCAACTGCTGCTGACAGCAATTAAGTACCAATTAAGTGCCTGTCATTAGAAAATCATCCCCACGTGGGTCTTGATCTGATTGGTTGAAGGTAAACCAATGACCTGCTAATGATTTGACTGACACCTTTACGCACAACCTGGCTAACATTTTCAAATGAGAAAGCAGAGCAAATCGTAGTGGTGTTTTAAACAAGCTAATTTATCATAAAGTAAGAACATACACACATATATACTAATATCAAGTCCTCTTTTGTTTCAAGTATTCTTTGTTCTTTTCAGATATTCCCAGTGTGCATACAAAATAAGTACAAACTTTATAAGCTATATGCTTTTAGGACAACTGGTATAGGGTAAAACCTCTCATCTGTTACATTTGTAGGCAGCCTAATATCAGCCCCAGGCTTGCATTGCATGGATTTCTACTGCACTGTGGTTGGTTTGTAATTCTCTTTCATACTTTGAAGGCCCACAATAACACAGACGTCCCTTGAGAGATAATCACATTCAATAGAAACAGAAGTCAATGGCTCCAAGTAGGCACAGCAAGACTGCACAAGCCAAAATATGCCTTTGTAAATTTGCTGGTACTCTTAACTCAAATATTTTCAGTTTTATCATTTCTGTACCAGCAAAACATCTTCATACACTCAAATATAAAGATTTTAAGCTTAATTTTGTCGCCGAAGGCTGTGTTTTAATGCACCCGATTCTAAGCTTCTAATTAAGCATTCTTACTGATTGGATGTTATAAAAGGCTCAATGGGACATGAATCATCTGAATGTCTATCAATGTACACAGTATATCCCTGATCACAAACACACAACTCCCCAATGCCTCCACTCACCCAGAAAAGCAATTTCCAAATTGTGTAATGGGGGGAGACGGGCTTTAATAGTGATACACTAGAAATGCCGAATATTTAAAAATGTGTAATATCTACAGAAAAACCAAATTAACTTGAAAAAACATACAGTACCACAAATAATGCCAATACACAAAGGATTTTTGTTTCCTTCATAAAAAGGTTTCATAAACATAAGCAGGTAGACCTTTGGTTTTAATGTTTTCAATATTGCATTAAGTAAACTGAAATGGTGAACATTTATTTTAAGATAAGGCCAAATATTTTCATCCGCAACTTTAGAACAACCAGTGAATACAACGTCTGAAAGTGCTGTCAGTGGCTTATATCAGTAATTTGTTTAGCTTTTTTTGGGGGAAGAAAGATGCCTTATAGGCATAATGGACAGTATTGATAAAAATTACTTAGCACACAAATATTTCAGTCCAATGATCCAATTCGACTCATTAGCTAAACACCTGACAAAGTTTTGAGAGGTAGGGTTTGAAGTTTCTATTGCCTTAGCAATACTTAAATCTCAACACCAGCAAAAAAGTCATATTCCCCTGATAGCTAACAGCATGCTTCACTGTGCAAGGGACATTTAATATTAGTGTGAACTTTTAAATAATTGGAATTAAGGACCGGGGTGGCACCAGAGCTTTCAGAATTAATTTGGGCTGATGTGTCTCTGGCACAGTCAGTGGTAGAGCCTGTCTGACAGCAGTATTGCTGTACAGCTTCGTATTGAGGCTGTAGTCACATGAAGGCATCTAAACAATTACATATGTTTGGCTCTCACTCCCTGTTCTCCTGTGAGCAGCATAAGCTTTCTCATCATTGCATATTCTTGCTGTTCCTCAAAATGTTTTGGGGAATCCTTAAGCATTCACAAAGCAACAGGAGGCCTGCCATCAACGATGACAGATCAAGATGAATAGAGCCAATCATATTATCACAAGACTACTTGAGCAGACAGTTATGCACCGGCTACTCACCCTGCAGGCTAATGTGTGTATTGGGTGTGCGTGATTCTGTCTCTCTGTATGTTTTCAATGGGCACTTGCTGCATAACCAAAAAGTGTTTTCCTTTACAGTTTAGCTGCTGGTGTGTTATGCCACAACATTGGACATTGATGTCTACTGACAGCAATGTTAGTGGCAAAAAATAAACTGCTACTAAAATATGTTTAATGTAATTATTGCCATGATTTATATTTATATTATTTGACACTTACTGTGGCTACGAAACAAAGACATTTGGAAACAGTGTGTACACACATCTATTATATATAGTAGTGTACTGCATAGATTGTAATGCAGTGGCATTAAAGTCTCGGGTGGCAAAACAGCACATAATTTGCTATTCTTCTAGCAAAGCCATGAATTGCATAACAGCTCAATGTTATGTTTTAGGCTTGACATGTCACACACAATGTTGGTGCTTTGACAGCAAATGACTGCAAGGCTAAAATGTTTCATTTAATAATTTTTAGGGCATTGGCAGTCACATTGGTCCACATGAGGCAGTTCTAAATGGCTTCTGAAATATAGTGCTTCCTCTAAATGTCTTTTTTTTTAATCATTTCTATGGTTTCATCCTTATACGTTTTAAGAATAGACTTGACATCATGTTAGTGTTGCTATCAGTGCTCTGTCCATATGAAACAATGGTATGCTAATGCTGGTCTTGAGAGATGTACACTTGCATGTGAACGTATTGTACCTCTCCATTACCCATTAGTACACTCATGTACAGTATAATGTGAAGATAGACCAGCACAAACAAAAATGTATATCTCAATGTGATGAAGTGTCCTCTATCATCAGTCCTAATGTCATTATCATCATTATTTTGGACAAATCAAAACTAAAGCGTTTATTCTTAAATTATTTGTCTTATTAAGCAAAACACATGCTAAATTAACACTTCAGGCTAAATGCCACCTTATAATAATAAGGTGTAGTAAGGTGTATCATTATTTCTAAAAATAATTCTAAAATGTCATTGCTAACAAGGGTTCCAATTTACAGTTTACCCCTGAAAGATGACCTCAGCTAAAAGCCTAAAAGAAAATGTGTTAATCACTCCAGTTTAAAGGCAGTCAATGAAGCGCATGTTCCCCAAAGGTTAACGCATCTTATTTACCACAATGACATTTTTACAAGCGTTTGATAATATTGTGGTGCAGCGAGAGCCCCTGCAGTTACGGGATCAACAGTCTCTGTGGGTGGACCGGTGATGTCTTATCTTACAGGGCGGATCAAAAGCAGCTCAGATCTTGCTCAGAAGAAAGCAAAAAAAAATAAACAAAAATAAACAATGCCCAGCCAGGCTCCTTCTTCCTCAGTTTCTACTCATAATAACATTTGAAAACTCTAAAAGTTATTTTGAACATCATCCCTTCCCAAATGAAAAGACATTTTTCTTTGTAAGGCTCACAGATAATTAAAGTGCCATTCAGAGTACACTTGGGTGATGTGCCACTGTTTTCTTAATCTCTTCATTATTAGTTGTACTAGACTGCCTAATATGCACACCTCAAGTCATATCATTCTACATTTAAAATGTGGAAAGAAAACAGATGCTGAAAATAGATTCAGGGGTGTGTTGTGTGTATCAAATGATTGCTTCGCTTACTGTAGGGCTATACTAAAAGATAGAAGAGTTCTTTAACTTTACAAGAGATGAGATTGAACACACAGTACTTTATGCTGGTTTGCTGCATGCTCGTCTTCTGGGATTCCAGCAGAGTTGAGAGGCTATCCACTTTATGGGACATCAAAACGCTGCCCCAAGCGCTTGGTGAACAGCTCTCCACATTGATTAGGTTTCTAAGAGTGACGGAGACAGACAAGCAACGGTCTTGAATATATGGACGACAGGCTCTGCTGGATCTAAACTGAAGAAAGGCTGTTGCTAAAACTCAAATACATAAACAACGTTCAGACTGAGTCGCATAAGATGGATGAGATGGAAGTGTATTGTTATTTTCTTTTCCAGCTGTAGTGAAGTTTCTACAATAACTGCAGAATTCAAAAGTTACTTACTAAAACATGCTTTTATTGTCACATACACATACATGTAGTGAAATTCATCCCCTGCATTTAACCCATCAATCCCTCAAGGGAGCAGTGGGCAGCCGCTGTGCAGCGCCCGGGGACCAACTCCAGATTGTCGGCAGTGTCACTGGTCAGATGGCACTGGCTGGAGAATGAACCCAACATGATTTTTGCAGACACAGGGAGAACATGCAAACTGCACACAAAAAGGCCAGGACGACCGGGGTTCGAACTCGGGACCTTCTTGCTGTGAATGCACCACCGTGCTGACCAGTATAGTATCCATTGCAGGTTACTGCAAAGTAGTTAAAGATGTAGGCCTATATGCCTATATGCTTAAATCAAACAAACACTGCTGGCCCAACTGCTTGCTATGCCTTTTTGCTTTACATTTACATTTTATAATTATTTATGCATAGTCACACAGTAGGTTACGTATCAAATGAAAAGCAGAATTCTTCCGACATCAGGCTTAAATAGAACATGGAAAATTAACTTTGACTAGGCATTTCTTGTACATAATTTGCCCACAAAGCTTGGAGAGGATTGAAATCCTCGTTCATCTTGAAACACAGTGTGGTAGCTGGCATGACTATGCTAATCAAACTCCAAATCTCCATTTGGAGGGCATTCTGACTCCTGCAAAGCTTTAGTCCGTGATAGTTCTTTATGAACATTCGCTAATAATATACTGTACAGCGTTTCTCAGTGAGAACCCTGCTAAAAAATCCAGCATTGCTGGTCACCAGCACAAGGTATATTTTGCTAGTTTTCTGATACCCGCCATCCCATACTGCTTGGTGGTGTACCAGAATCCCATGATGGTTGCTGGTGTGCTGGTATACCAGCTAGACCAGCACTACCCCAGCACTAACTAGTATAAACCAGCCTGGACCAGCACTACACCAGTACTAACCAGTATGAACCAGCCTGGACCAGCATTCATGCTGGTTTATGATGGATTATTTATCAGGGAAGGGATGCCAGTACCTTCCACATGAATTTCAACTTGTCTCTTTTTAATTTTACTGTATCCAACTTGAATCAATCTCACTCCATGGACTCCTATATATTTCATACACATGCGCCTCACTGACAAAGATAAGCGTGATCTACCATAACCTCGTAAAGCCAAAGTTTACTAGTAAGGCTATAGAAGGTGCTGCACCACACACAAACTGTACTGTAAATTGGCCAGTTGTGCATGCTGCATTTTTCTGAGTGTGATTGTGTGTGCGCCGGGGATGGGGGGACAACAGGGCAGTCACAGCAGGTTACACACAACAGTGTTTGGGGCCAGCGAGAGGCAAACATCAGACATTTTCCTGGCTTGTGAAACTAACAGCTCCAAGGATCAACACTGCGTCAGTCTCCTATGTGGGAGACCTCCTGATTGCAGGCGCTGCTCCGGGTCCTCCGCTCTGCTTTATTATTTCTCATACCAACCTTCAGAAGTGCTCAAGTGCACTGTGATGTGTTTTTGAGTAAACATTTTAATGTGAAAATTGTGTGCTGAAGCTAAGATCTTGGACAGCATCAAAAAGGGGTCACTTTTCAAGCTTCAAATTTAAAACATTACAGTAGTTTAGTCTGATTAGGGGAGCAGCTTGCTAAAACGATAAGGCTACATTCAGAAAAAGCCACCTCCAGGTGAAATGCATTATTCATCCATTATTTGTCTCTATATCCAGCATGCTAAACCTCCTCTGACCCTCAGCCTACTTAAAACATTACCTACTGGTTTTAGAACAGAGTAAACCTCATTTAGTCACATGGTTACATTCAGTAGCATTATCAGTATCATTAGATTTTTACTAGAGATGCCATTATCACTATCTTAACTGCTTATCGACTGTAATTGTTGATGCGCATTATTTCGGCCAAAAAAAGTGAAAATTTGTGATATTTTAAAGATTGCTTTTAAGACGTAATACTGGGTTTTGCCTGTATTGCTTCCATCTCTTGATAGATTCACCGCAGACACATTGCATTCTAGCACCATCAGAGGATCGCTTAAATATTAATGTAATCAAAAGACTTGTTTTGTTGTTTGTTGTCTGTATATTTATATTCAATTGACATCTTATTCCACAAAGTTGAGAAATAGATTGGGTCATACCTCTTATTCTCTTATTCTTACTCTTATTATTCTATGTGGCACAATAATATTGTTGGTCATGTGTGGACCCAAACTTTGATGTAGCCCTTCCCCTATGCTGAGATGCACAACATGTAAAATCATGTTGAGCGGCTGGTACATCATTACATGGGCTGGCTAGCAACATCTTTTATGCTAGGGATATTTGAAAACACTTTGCACCTCCAGACCTAAATGCTGCTACCGACAGCAGAAACCTTTGTCCGGAAGCTTATTAGTATTTGGGTTCTTATCAACTGGGAGCCAAGACAAAAATTAGCACCGGCTCTTGGCCCACCCCCACCAAGCAGGGCTTGATCTGCTAGATCATAATAATTCATCTAAGGATATAATCGATACAGACATTGTTCCACCGGTCCTATGGGGCTGTTAATCCGGCTGCTGTGTATCATATGTGATAGTGGAGAAACCCAAAAGGCATCAGTCAGCCAGAGATAAGGCTTCCCCTCCATGCATCCACTAATAGCATTCCCCATCTCCCCTGGCACATCCCCTTGCCTCGCTTCTAAATCAAACATCCAGGCCTTTTATTAATAGCCTGTCAGTGGAGTTAACATTTATTTCATGTGTATTCATCTGAACAGCTTTTACAAATGGCCTGGCGCTTGTGAACCTGCTCTTGAAAAATTAGCCCCGTTTCTTTTTTATTTTTTCCAATACTCTCCTCATGAATTTCAATGATTAAGTGAGCGCAAAGCTGTGTGTCTACCTGGATGTTGTTTTGCCTGAGGGTAATAATAAAATAAAAAAAGAAAAGTGAAAAATTACTATATTTAGAGTGCTCAGAAATATCACAGCATGCGGTATAGTTTGTTAGAAACGATAGGCAACATCGTGGGACATTGAGGCAGATGCGAAGGTAGACATCATAAATTAATCTCCTGGCGTATGCCTAGAGGAATGCTTACTGAAGCACAGGCTAATACGGCAAAACCAGTGTGCTGTAAAGCATAACAACCAGTTAAACTGGTCGTTATGCAACACACTCAATGCACTCTGCAGGACATCATCACACCTAAAAATTATTATAAATCAAATGTTAACTCTAGGCATGTGTACATGCCAAACAGAATCTTTTAAATAAAGTAAATAAACAAATATTTGAACTGACTGCGGGATGAGAGGATGGACAGACAAGCCCAGAAGATGCTATCCAGATTTATCTAGGTGAGATCTCGCTAAACCTAAGTGAGGCTGACAGCACCTCTCCACAGAATTTACAGCAGCCCATTTCATTTTGTGATGAATACCAAGTGTTCTCACAGCATTGGCACTTGGGAGACAGAATCCTAGCGAGCTGACCCAAATTGATTATAGGAGCCAGGGGACAATCTATTTCTCCCTCCAAAAGTGATAGCTGGGAAACACGGCAACGTGACAACAGTGGGCTGAAGTGAAAGTGTGCGTTGCCGAGTGACGAAATAAGGAAATTGATGGAGAGGAGGGAATGGGGAGAAAGGAGGGATAATGTGGAAGGCTTTGCACCTGCCTCCGCATTTCCAAAGGCAAACATGCCGATAAAAGTGTTTCACTCTGTAGATCTATTAAGGCGATAGTGCTGCGTCAGAATATAAACATGGTGTGTTGCTAAACTTTTCTCTTTGTAGCGCTACAAGCACCCAGGAGATATGCTGGAGTGATAACTTTGAAGTAGAGCCTAATTGATTTATTTCAACTTTGGTGAATTCAGTGCACATAGTATTCAAATTGGTTTATTGAGTTAACACTATAGAGTCTGCCGCAGGAAACATTATTTTGAGCAAGGAAGCTAACAGGAACATTAGCAACATTAGGTTTGATTTTGGAGACCTGTCAAAACAAAGGAAGCAAAGATAAAGGTTACTAAAGTATATTATAAACTATATGCACCCATGACCCAATCTGCAAGCTGTAAACCCATTATTTTTATATACATTTTACTGTAAGGTTTGCACTCGTGTCAAAACTAATTACTGTATGTCAAAAATGAAATGAAATGATTTGATTCAAATGTTTTATTCAACTATCATTTTCACCTCAGTGAGCCATAATATAACCATCCATCCATCTTCTCCCGCTTATACGGAGTCGGGTTGCGGGGGCAACAGCTCCAGCAAGGGACCCCAAACTTCCCTTTCCCGAGCCACACTAGCAAGTTCTGACTGGGGGATCCCGAGATATTCCCAGGCCAGTGTGGAGATATAACCTCTCCACCTAGTCCTGGGTGTTCCCCGAGGCCTCCTCCCAGCTGGACGTGCCTGGAACACCTCGCAAGGGAAGCGCCCAGGGGGCATCCTTACTAGATGCCCGTACCACCTCAACTGGCTCCTTTCGATGCAAAGGAGCAGCGGCTCTACTAAGAGTTCCTCACTGATGGCCAAGCTTCTCACCATATCTCTAAGGAAGACGCCAGCCACCCTTCTGTGAAAACCCATTTCGGCCGCTTGTACCCGTGATCTAGTTCTTTCGGTCATGACCCACCCTTGATGACCATAAGTGAGGGTTGGAACGAAAATTGCCCGGTAGATCGAAAGCTTTGCCTTCCAGTGCTGGAAAGTGATTGCTATTGGTGATAAAACGCAACCCTGGTGGAGACCAACCCCCACCTGACACGAGTCTGACTTACTGCCAAGAATCCGTACACAGCTCATGCTTTGGGCATACAGGGATTGGATTGCCCTTAAAAGGGATCCCCTCACCCCATACTCCTGCAGCACCTCCCACAGTATCTCCCAGGGGACCCGGTCATATGCCTTCTCTAGATCCACAAAACAAATATAGACCGTAAGGGCAAACTCCCAGGCCCCCTCCAGGATCTTTACGAGAGTAAAGAGCTGGTCCGTTGTTCCACGACCAGGACGGAATCCGCATTGGTGTTCTTCAATCTGAGGTTCGACAATCAGCCAAACCCTCCTCTCCAGCACCTTAGATTAGACTTTACCAGGAAGGCTGAGTAGTGTGATACCCGTGTAGTTGGCACACACTCTCTGGTCCCCCTTTATGAAGAGGGGAACCACCACTTCCACACAATGTTGAAGAGGCATGTCATCCAGACATCCCCTCCACATCCAAAGCTCTTAGCATTTCTGGACGGATTTCATCAATCCCCGGGGCTTTGCCACTGTGGAGTTGTTTGACTACCTCAGTGACCTCCCCCAGGAAAATTGACGATGATCCCCCATCAGCCTCTAGCTCTGTCTCTACCATAGAGAGCATGTCAGTCAGATTCAGGAGTTCCTCAAAGTGTTCCTTCCACCGCCCAATTACATCCTCAGTTGAGGTCAACATTGTTCCATCCTTACTGTACACAGCTTGGATGGTTCCCTGCTTCCCCCTCCTGAGGTGGTGGACATTTTTCCAGAAACACTTTGGTGCCGACCGAAAATCTTTCTCCATGGCTTCTCCGAACTTCTCCCACACCAGCTTCTTTGCTTCTGCAACGACAGATGCTTCAGCCCTTCGGGCAAGTCGGTACCTCGCAACCGCCTCTGGAGACTTCAACGTATCCCGAAAAGCGTCCTTCTTCAGTTTGACGGCTTCCCTGACCACCGGTGTTCACCACGGTGTTTGAGGGTTACCGCCCCTTGAGGCACCTAAGACCTTGAGACCACAGCTCTTCACTGCAGCTTCAGCAATGGGAGCTTTGAACATTGCCCACTGAGGTTCAATGTCCCCAACCTCCTCAGGGATACAAAAGAAGTTGAGATGTGAGTTGAAGATCTTACATACAGGGGCCTCCTCCAGACGGTCCCAGTTCGCCCGCACTACCCGTTTGGGCTTACCAGGTCTGTCCAGAATTTTCCCCCACCCCTTGACTCAACTCACCATCAGATGGTGATCAGTTGACAGCTCTGCCCCTCTCTTCACCTGAGTGTCCAAAACATGCGGCCTCAGGTCAGATTATACGATCACAAAATCGATCATCGACCTTCGACCTAGGGTGCTCTGGTATCACGTACACTTATGAGCATCCTTATGTTCGAACATGGTGTTTGTTATAGACAGTCCATGACAAGCACAGAAGTCTAACAACAAACGCCCGTTCAGGTTTAGATCAGGGAGGCCGTTCCTCCCAATCACTCATCTCCAGGTGTCTCCATCATTGCTCACGTGCGTGAACTATGGAGTTCCCTACTGGAGCCCCATACAGGACTCTATTCAGAGTCTCCAAAAAGGCTGAATACTCCGAACAGCAGTTCGGTGCATATGCACAGATAACAGTCAGAGTTTTCCCCCCCACCACCCCTAGGCGCAGGGAGGCGACCAACGTAGCGGTGCTCAGCCGGGAAAATTGTGAGTATCCCCACACACCCAGCGCCTCACACCCTGGGCAACTCCAGAGTAGAATAGAGTCCATCCCCTATCCAGGAGTACGGTTCCAGAACCAAGACTGTGTGTAGAGGTACGACCCACCAGATCTAAATGGTAGCGCTCCACCTCCCGCACAAGTTCTGGCTCCTTCCCCCATCGAGGTGACGTTCCACGTCCCTAGAGCCAGCTTCTGCTGCCTGGGTCTGGTCCGTCAAGGCCACTGAGTTTCGCCACCACCCATGTGATAGCACACCCGACCACCACGGTTCCTCCCACGAGTGGTGGGCCCATAGGATGATAATATTACCAAATATGTGATTATATTTTTGAACCATTAATAATGAAGTTATTAAAAATTGATGTATAACTTTTTTCAATTTTCCTATGATGAGCTGCAATAGCAATAACTGAAATGCTCATATCTGCAATTCCTCAATGTGCTGGCTCCCTGTGGAGATAATGTGGTTTCAATATCTGAATGCATTAGTACAGAACGGAACATAGAGTTTTATTCTACACCAGGTGTCAAACGCTGTTATTTAGTCATTACCCGAATTAAATTATTTCCCAGTTATTTTCTACAGTACAATGTTGTTTACAACTACAGTTCAAACTCATGTCTAATTTAAACCTGTATTATCACAAGCAAGGTTCACTGAGTTTTCAGGTGAGGCAGGGGTTGGTCACGTTCTCATGTTTCAAATAAAACTGCCTCTTTAAAATGTAGTGGAGCATTTAATCATTTGTATTGATGAGGTATTGTGTGCAGTGTAACATAGGTGAGGTATTGTGTGCAGTGTAACATAGGCAGTACATTCATTGATATAATTTTAAATTGTTCAATTTACATATTGACATTTTGATTTGACAACCAATTTTCCAGAATTATTTAATGCTTAAAGAATGTTTAATGAAAATATTGATCTTGCCATTACTAAATTAGTGGAATCAGCTATATACACTTATACAAGTTCTGCTAGGGATAAAAAGCATATCAAACAATTTCTCCTCAATAAAACAGACAATTTAAACATTAATTATAAAACCAGCATCTGAAATAGATAATAATATCAACTCTTCAGAGCTTGATAGGGCACTAACTGCTATGGGAGTGGCAAGTGGCACAGTGGTAGAGCGGGGCAATAGGTGATCAAGAACTCGCTGGTTCCAACCCGCTAACTCCTCACCAAGTGTCGAAGTGTCTTTGAGCAAGACACCTAACTCTAACATGGCTGACATCGCCATCGATGTATGAATGTGTGTGTGAATGGGTGAATGTGAGGCAAATAATGTAAAGCGCTTTGGAAAAAAGCGCTATATAAATGCAGTCCATTTATTGTCATGTTGAAATCAAGACGGGTTTTCTCCATTTCAGTTTGTTAGAGATTCTGAGAAAGCTTCAGTATGGTTTATGTATTATGTATAGGGCAACACTGGTAGAGCTGCAGATTCGTCCTTCAGTATGTGACACCCTCGCATTACTAATGAGCCATTTAACAGTGGCACATCAAGGAAGTTCAGTTGAATGAAAGGCCCCTCGCGCGGTTTCGTCAAGACAGCGTCAAATACGGTGGAGATAGTAATGCTTCATGTTGACAGGGGAAAGAATGAATAATGAGAGAATGTCCATCATTTCCATCTACGTTGTTTCGCCGTAGAGCTAATCTTTTTAAACTTCCTCCCCACATTCGTGTCTTTCCAGAGCGGGAGAGCTTTGCCTGCAGAGACTGCAGCAAAATCAAGTTGATGAAAGCTATGTCCATCAGTTCTGTGTATTGTTTCATATATTAATTAAATGACACTGTGAAATAGCATCTAACGCTAAGCAAATATTTGCTTTGTGGAACAAATGTAGAGACAGAGTTACTAAATACAAAAATATTTACCTGTATATCAACACATTTTCCTGTCTGATGTTTTTTGAATCCTTCCCAAATGCATGTGGCCTGTAAACTAGAACACTAGAGGTTGCCGAAAAGATACCCACTTTACAGCTTATGAGTATTCATGAGCTGGAGGGGTTTCAAAAAAGGAGGTAATCTGCGATCCATTGATAGTGTCTGTCACTGTCGATGTGAGCTGGTGGCTCACGGGACATTGTTAGCTTTCCATTATGACACACGATTTGTATTCCAGCTCCCTAGACTTATCTCGTAGCAAACCGAAGCATATGGAGAACAAACAAAATGTCCACCACTGGAAAGGCCCAGGCAGCTGTCACAGACATCTGAAGTCATTTGTCATTCTATCTTTCACAAATTCACAAAGCAAGTTCAGTTCATGAAGTTCATGAAACACTATGAACTTTTAATAAACCATGTAGAATCTGATCCCCTTATTCATATTTCCCTCTTCCCTCACAAACTAATCAGTGAGTCAGAGTGCTCCATTTACTGCTGCAAACAAATGCCTCAAATAAACGAGCATTTTAGTGCATGTGTTAATACACCATAGAATGTGTCGATCATTTTAGAATTTACTATAAATATTAATTAATAGCCTTTTAATGGCCTGACATTTTAGGTATTGAACCTTTCCAAAGCTTTAATTAAATAGACTTCTAGTGCCAGAGGGTATAAAGGCAGTTACAATTCAATAATGACAAGTTGCCACTCAACAATCGAGTGAAACAGCTGAGAAATACTTTAAACAAAAACATTTTTAAAAGACTTTAAAAAAATTATCATGCGTGCAAGTGGAAACAACCTAACCTAAATTTGGTTTGTCTGCAATGTCTACTGTATTCAACTGCATGTTATTGGTTTAACATGGTAGGAGTATGCTGGTTGCTTAGCTGTGAGTTTGAAAACCCTAGGGAGACAGTCTTTATATATGAGAGTGCTAATAGAAGAATAAGGTCAGAATACTGTATGCACTGTAAAAGGGGTGCAGGAAACAGAATTACTAAATGCAACGGCACAATCTGAGCTGAGGTATAGTAGAACCCAAACTTGGCTAATTAAACACCGGGAACAAACTGAATATTTACTCTATTTCCATTGACAGAATTAAGAGATGAGAACCATTAAACCTAAAAATGTAATTTAAGTGTATTCTATTGCTTTCTTGGTTAAGGCTCAAGATACAGTACCCTGGGTATAATAGCTATCAGAATGAACACTTCACTAATAATTAATACCATTGTATTAATTACACTGCAAAAACAGCCCTACTAGAAAGAAGCCAAATATTCTCAAATTTAGCCAGATTGTCTCATATTGAGCAAAATAATCTGCCAATGGGGTAAGCACATTTTGCTTTGCTAGAATTCTTAAAACTAGCATAACATTCTAACCATTAAAAGAC